>DWQX01006772.1:0-10924 GCA_018245475.1 Pharmacophagus antenor | reverse complement strand
CCCCCCCCGCCCCCCCCCCCCCCCCCCCCCCCCCCCCCCCCCCCCCCCCCCCCCCCCCCCCCCCCCCCCCCGCCCCCGCCGGGTGGGCATTTCAGCAACTTCAGCTTACCAAATGAAATACAGAAGTATACACTTCTTAACGCTGGTCTTTGGCGACGCCGTGGTACTTCCTCTGTCAAACCGTTGCATGGCTCTACCACGTGTAATATCTAAGTACTAATACCTATTATTTTCTGTTACCTTTACAATATAAGCGTTTAATTAATATTGTAGTGTTATGATAAATAACATATTTAAATTAATTAATACAGTGCTCACGAGTTTATTATGATGTTTTTCTCACGAGAGCCTAACTTGTTG
The DNA here is from genome assembly GCA_018245475.1 of Pharmacophagus antenor. NCBI lineage: Eukaryota > Metazoa > Arthropoda > Insecta > Lepidoptera > Papilionidae > Pharmacophagus > Pharmacophagus antenor. Next base: position 10,564 of record DWQX01006772.1, on the reverse strand, counting down.
AACCGATGGTAAAGTACATATATACTGATGTCAATCAATTGTGTAGTTTTCTTTCCCTTGTAATTCCCTGTTACAATTATTGTTAAGACAATGCAATAGAATTCCTTTAAAAATTTTACATACTATTATCATTGGTCTGCTACAGTCCTCCGCAGGACATAATCATCTACATGACATCTATTAAAAACCATCCAGTTGTTAAATTCTCTGTATTGAATTCGGCTCAGATACGGTTTTAACTTTGGCAAAGGTGAAGACCCGAAAGAAGATAAAATGCACTTAAATTAATCATTAACGCTTACAATGGAAAGGCCTCAAAAACAAGACGAGATATTTATGATAGGTGCGTGTTCAGTGTGAAAAAATTCTTACGTTCGCAGATCATCTCGATGGCAGGCACGAAGTATTGCTCGCAGACAGTGCCGAGTAATAAAAAGCAGTACAACGCCAGCACACAGTGTACTATCACGAAACCCTAGATAATACAAGTTTGTTTATACATATGTTACACGGACATTTAAGTTGGTGTCATCGGACAAATTATTTGTTCGCGTGCATCGTCAACGGAATGATATTTTAGTAAATTGAAGGTTTATCATTCACGAGTTCGTTCAGACAGGTTTTATATCGCGACGTCTATTTCTGTTTTCAATCTGAAAAGTGCAATGATTTAGATATTTGTAAGTATTACTAAGGACAGGAAACAAAATTTAATCTCATTGCGATAAGCGCACCCTGTTGCAGTGTAAATGTTCTTTCTTACGCTTTAAATGGTTATTAGGTGTCACTGACTATCAAGAAATAAAAGTTTTGTTATATAAAAAATCGTATGCTTTAGCAAGAATGATCAATTATTGGGTGCACAGTAAGAAGCGGCTGCGCAGATTATCGTACAAACACCCGCCTGCATATCTGGGTGTCCGTCCTCGCGCCTATAAATAAAGCAATTGACGTTGATAAACAGGTCATGTGTGAATTGAGGAACGATTTCCATCAATTGTTGAGGTTCGTTGATTAAAACAATAGATCGAATGCAATGTTCCGATATTTCTTGCAGTTAAAGCTAAGATTATGTTAAATTATTAGACAGATTGAGAAAAATTCAAAGGTAAGCTGTTGTTAACACTTTATCGTTCGGTAGTCGATTTTTAGGCTTTTCGACGTCGCCGCTCTCCCACGTTTAGACCGTTATTCTGACCTTTGTAGCTCAAGCCTATTGAGAGACAAACTTTCAAACGATTGTTCAGTTCCTTGTATCTGCTCATTCAATTTAAAATAAAAAAAAAATTGTGCCGTAAAGAGTTTATCGACAAAAACACGACGAGATGGGGGAATTACCTTTTCATCATCGGTCGATTAAGAATAATTTAAAAGTACATGCGAAATAAGAGAAAAATAATGTTTCATTATCGCCAGCTCAAATAAACCTATTACTAGTCATGAAGGCGTCTCCGAAACTCACGGTAGTTGACACGTTCAGCCGCTGCTTTCAGACATTTCTTTATGACGAGCTTATTAGGTATTAGTACGTACAGATTTTCTTTGCGCGCGTGTGAACCCATCTGGTGGAAACTCCAAGATTGCCGCCGGCGTGCAGTTCCTAGGTGCCCTCTCCACCAGCGTGAGGAGATGGCGTGACGTGAATTCTTCATAGTCATGAACTGGCGAACAGAGTGGGTTTTAGGAGGTAATTTTTTTAATCAATTATGGGCTAACCCCATGACCTCGATTTCACCTGACTTTAACTGACAATGAGATCCTGGATAGAAGTGTGTTTGTCCTGAATATTCCTGGCTTTCTCATGTATGACTGACGGATCATATCAATGCTATTATGGCGGCAGATTGACATTAAAGTTGGCAGTTAGGTTAGGTGGGTTTGGAAAATTCTACCATCATTCAGACTTACCGCGCGCACTAAGCACCGTGCTACAAGGCAAGCAGTAAAACATCTTTACACAGTCATCATCAGTGTTTGGCATAAACAGGCATTATTACCACCTAAGCATATATATGTAAATATATAAGCATAGACAAGGAGTGCCTAACTTGTAAATCTAGAAATCATGTAGACCACGTTGTTAACAGAGGAACTTAATTTTAATAATAGTTTGCTTTAATACCTGTTGAATCAAGAAAGAAACGAACGTCTTAGAAAAAATTATTATAATCATCGATGGAGCGTGGGAACAAACTTAGGCATGTATAAATTTTTTTATCTATTGTTGGATTTAGGCTCTCTAATTCCTTCTACCAAAAATGGTCCTATGCTTTTCAAAACCTCTCACTTCGGGCCGCTCTTTTCATCTAAATGGATGGCACTCAAGATGTTCCATGCATTTTAAACGGTGAACCAGCCTGTTAGTGAATCAGTCTGTTAGGCTGCAATCTAAATGTTTTCATACAATTTATTCACGCTTTAAATTTTTAGTTACTGGGAATAATACTTTTGAAAGGTTCAGAATGTTAGTACCACTATATTTAAGACGAACGTGTCATTTTCATTATTTTAATTTATCATTATATTACATTTAATTTTTTTGTTAACATTGTTTATATGAATTTATATGAATATCAATATTACGTCTATTTTTTCGGTGGCTCTCTTTGATTTATTGAATGACATGAATGTTATTAAACTATAAAACGTAAGCCAAAAAGAAGGTCCGCAATTTCACTAGTTGAGGAAACTTGTCATAGTCGTTATAACTGAAAAGTCATAATACCATAATACAGAATCATGCATCATTTGCTATGTTAAAACAATTGGACCGATCGGGATAGAATTCGAATTTTTAATGCGTTATCAATTTGTCGATTTTAGACAATTTGTTTTTGCAAATCATTCGAACTTTTGTGGAGATATTAATCAATATTTATGTTAGTTAGTTATACATGAAAAGTTTTATAAATTATTGAGAATTCATGACAATGGAATTTATCTATATTCCTCTTATGCCATTCAGACGTGACATATATAAATATAAGTATATTCGAAATGTATGAAACGTTTTGTACTTATTTGTAACACAGAACCGGTGACCCTTTCACATTGATTATCAGACCAGCGTAAATATTTACTTCTCAGAGTGAACCTTGTACTGGACATGTATTTCTATTTTTATAACACATAGACTTAAAGTAATTAAAAGAATATTTTTTATGGGTACGAACATCTCGTAGTTTTAACATTTTTTTAAAGAAAAAAATTTTTTGTTGTTGTTTGAACTGTCTCGATAGAGAATGTCCATAACGCAGTGGTTTACCCGCAAGTCTTGTAACGCAGAGGTCCCGGGTTCAATTCCCGCCACACAGTAGTGAAGGCAGTGGATGGTGGTAGGGTTTTTCAAAGCCGCTTGGCTTGCTATCGCACATAATATTAATCTGCCACTATAATAGCATTGCTGGTTTCCTGCAGACATGCGAACTCGTGATAATGAGGCCGTAGATGCAAAAGCGTGTTCGCCTAAAATACTTTTGTTATCATATGCCTGACTATCGAAACACAGCAATGATATTGTAGTGGCACATACATTGACATTGAGAGTGGTAGTTAGCTTGGTAGGTGCTAAAAAACTCTACCATACAATACAAATACCACTACACATGTGGGCACAGTGTGAATCTCGGAGGGTGTTAAAAGAGAATCTATAAGCCTCTGTGGCACTGAGGCGATCAATAGCAGTGCTAACTGAAGTGAAACTACGTCTTTTGTTAAAAACATGAGACAGATGTTAGGCACCCATTAATTTTGTATATAATAAAAGAAAACTGCTAATTCTACAATTAAATATTAAATCATAATTAATATTTGTTAATAAAAAAAAGATCGTTGCCAAATCAAAGAAATATTGATTGGACATATCCAAATAAATTTTCACATACATGATTTATGAAAATCTTAACATTAAATTAAAAAAAAAATAATTACACCGCAGAAATAGCAGAATGCCAGAAACGACGGTGTTATCAATGCAGATTATTTTATTTGTATTCTATTTTGTACACTTCACTATACCATTCCCGGGTTCACAATGGTTAATACTGGTGGGATGCGTAATGTAAAAAAATGTATTGTTAATTACCTGTTGTATCATTAACACTTTGTAGATTGGCGTTCTTTAAACCAGCGATTAAATAATAAATGAAAGGTATTCCGAAGAAAAACACGATCCTTAAAACAATTGCGTCTCGGAACTCCCCGCGTACACGTGTAGTCCTTATTAACATAGTGGCTGTTAATGGTAATTCGATCAGAACTGAGGACTGATTGTTTTTTTTTTAAATATCTTTGTTGAATCGATTTTACAGGAATCAAATTAATCGATAATGTAACCTTTGTCAAATGAAAAATTCGAAAATCTCGCTGTATATACACCTAGATTTCATTTGACGAGGATCGGCTTCGCTGCGGGAGTCCACGCGATCTAGCATAGGAGCTAGGGGTTCGGCTTTCGGTACGCAACTGCTGTTCCGACGGCAATTGTTTATCGATAAGACTTATCGATCGTATTTACTTGTATCATAGTTATCACAGGTCCCGAGTAAATAAAATAACCGATGCCGATTGCGTCGAGGAGGTGCAAGGGTAGAGGGAATAGCATAAGGATAATGTTTACTCACTGTAAGTAAACATCGAGAGAATCTCGGAAGTAAAAGATCGTATGAAGAACGATATTTTATTACAAAGAATTCCTCCCGACTTACTTGTGAACGGCCTATAGCTATAATTGTGTTATTACACGAATCGAAAAAGGAAAAAGTTCAACGCGTAAATAAATTTACTTGAAAATATTGAATTTGCAATTTTCAATGTATTTGCAACGGCCACTCAATCACCGATCCCGGTCAGATTGCACGGTGTAATTCATTGTTGACGCTATTGGTTGTTCTCTAGTATAATTCCATCGTGTCAATATCAATTATGAAATCTATTCTTGTAGATATTTATTGAGGTGTGTAACGTTATCTAAGCTTATAAATTGTAGATTTCACTAGTTCCAAGGCTCGAACCTAAACTTGTGTTTATCTGATAAAAATATTCCATTAAAAACAGAAGTTAATCTGCAAATAATGAGGCCCTTGAGTGGAGGTAAATTTCCGCTCTTCACGGATTGATGCACCGTATCACCCATATCTTTATATTCAAAATTGAAATATTCAAAATTCAGCGAATTTTTCAGCTGCAGAATTTAAAATCATGACATGATGAAAATTTCACGATTCATCGCAAAATTTATTAATAATTTACTATGCAATAATTTTACTATGTAGACGAATAGTCAATGATGCTTCACTTAGGTACAATATATGTATTTTACGTTTAATAAAAAAGAAAAACCATCAATAAATTGATGCGATTTTTGTCCAGAACACTGTAGCTGCTAAACATAGCTTAAATATTTAATTATATGTATGGATATATACATATATTATTATAATAAAAAATAAAATAATTTAATGTAATACACTATTATTATTAATACTAGATTGGGTCAGTGTTACACCTTGTCTAGCTAATGGCGGACCTACTCTTTCGTAAAAATTATACAACTGTTCATACTCTACAGAAATTGTAAAGTTTACCTGATAGTTCAAGGTTTTTCGACTCGGTTCATCATCATCACGCGGTGCTATCTTCAAATTGTAGCTCGGCGGACAGCCGAAGAAAAGTTTAGCGCTCTTGCGCAATTCTTTTCATTGTATTGCAGCTAGGTCGGGTCCATCCTTTCATTCTCAAACCACTTACTTTGTCGACCAGATGCCTTTCCACCTAGTGTCCTGCCTTCAAGGATCAATCATTATGAGAAACTTTTTCTTAGACAGAACTGATAATTATGTATCGAAAATTGAGAGAGTAATGGTTGATTCGAACGTAGAAATTTTAATTCCTTCCGTGGATAACTTATAGTGGCGGATAGACTACAGTTTGCAGTAAAACTCAGGCTCAGCGAGAATTTCCCACTTGATAAAACAGTTTCCAGTTTTTATCTGCTTTTCAGGTTCAAACATTTTACTTACGTATTTCATGTCATACATTTTGGATACTATTATAAATTAAAAAAGTTATTTTACTAGTTGATTTCGCACGATGTGTACTGTGAGTATCCGTAACTACTTTCTCTAAAAACAGAAAAAAGGTATAAAAAATCCTTACTGATAAATAACAGGATCAAATGAGTCATGATTGGCGAGTGAATCAGCGTGGTGGCACTACACGTAGCCGATCTAATAGAGTAATTAAGATTAATTGTGAGTCGTGTGGCGCGCGCCGGCGGCCACGCAGCGGTGCGGGGTAGGGTCGCGACCTCTTCACCTCGCAGATTAACAAAATCACAGATGAAGCGGCGCAACTGAGATAAAAAGGGATCAAGTCATCGAGGATTAAGAATAGGACGCTTTGTTCGACTATATACATATATATTTATATATATACAACCCAGTGTTAAGAACACCTGGTTTACGAGACGTGTAATTTTGTCTAAATAACGAGTCCATTTTTTTATTTCATAATTAGCAACATTGCTTTGTAATCTTTTTTCTATGAAGGGAATATAAAAGGATTCAATTGTGCGTCAAATTACTACGGCTGCAAGAAAAACCTGATTGAAGTATTAGTTATTTTATTTTCGTGAATGTATTTTGAAGAGTACTCTCTCTAAGAAAGCCCAAAATAGGTTAATTCTAAAAAATTATGCCTTGTGGTACATAAATAAGTAGCAATTAGAGATAACTGTCGAATTGAGAATTATATTGCATTTTGTTGCTAAAATGTGCGTGAATTGTCTATATGTATATTATATATATTAACGAGATAACATGGGTAAGAGAGTTAAAAAATGCTATACCAATCTTTACTTGTGTGACTAGGAGGAGAATGAACGATGGAGTGTATATTTCTAATTCACAATTAATTAAAACCATCACCATTTAACAGATTAAGATGTTCTTATGTATATATTCTAAGTTTCAAGTTTTACTGTAGCGGTTGCAAGTGACTATTGTGCTCGCCGCGGAGTGACGAGTTCAAAAGCGATATCAAACGGTGACCTAGATTCACAATTATTCGGACCCTTATGTATCAGCTGCATAGACTTTAGATCGTAGCAGTTTGAATGTCAATTATTGCACAGAGTTCCCATAGGACAAAATCTACTAAAACATTTAGTACAGTATAGGAATCGACTAAGTTAACTGTATAATAGACGTAGCTTTGTTTTTTAAACCACTTTGATGCGATATAAAGTCTAATAACCAAGTTCACTGTGAAAGGATGAACAAATATGTTTATTAGCTGTGCCCAATGAAGCGTTAATGCGACATACAATTTAGGAAGAGCGAGGACGATCTCCAGTACCGTTGTGCTAAATGGTGACCAGTGAGTCAATGGTACTTAGAGTCCTAATTACGCGGTGTACGGGATTAAGGAGGGGCAGAGAGGGACAGGAGGGGGAAGCAGCGGCGGGAGGCACACGAGCTCTGCGCCCGCAGCCCGCTGTACGCGTATTGTATGGAAATATATAATTGGCCCTCGTATTCTTCTTTTGACGAGCTGCGCGGCCGCTCCATTATGTCGGACGCAGCGCGAGCGGCGGCACTGGGCCGCCACTGAGGAGCGCGCCTCCCGCATCTCCGCCGCGTCGCACCGCGTCACAACGCCTCCCGACGTGCCGCGCCGAGCACCCAGCCGCCATGAACGCGACCGACAGAGGTACGACACTTAGATATTTAAAGTCATCAGGGACGTCACGGGTAACCGTCAAGTGCACACCGCACGGCAAGGTTAGATCGCAACTGGTCGGAAGTGCGTCCAATTCCCGTGAATGGTTAGGTCACTCACTATAGCGACGGGAGCCGATTAGAGCTAGGGAGCTGGATTACACGGGCGGCCCGTGTGCCGTTTGGAAGTGAGTGTAGTGCGTTGTGGACGCCGCGGTCGCGCGGGCAGCGTAAGTATGACACAGTGAGCCGCACCGCCATGGCCGACAATGGGACAGGTACGTGCACCTATACGCTACACTCGCATGCCTACATTGTCGTCGCCCGCGCCTCGCGAATAACGCACCCACTCAATTAACCGCACACCCTGAAGCACGCGAAACCTATAAATAATCATATCACCCAAATTGTTAGTTTACGGGCGTGGCTGAATATTCTAGCGCAATAGATTGTACTCTTTTCATGGTTGAATTAATATCCATGATTCGGGTATATAGCACAAGGGATTCGGACCCTCACATGCATTTACTAGTATATCTATCATTAGTCGATGCGCAACTGAAACTGACCTGCCGCAATGCACTTTTGCTCTGGTGAACGTTATTTGTAAAAAAATATCATTATCAATCGCATCCCAGAAAATGACACTTCATTGATTATATGAACATTTCACGACGCACGGATATCGTTTCAAATCTTGTCCTATTTCTTCAATTTGACAAATGCGATGATAGGCCGGGTCCGGTGGTTAGGATCGCGAACAATCGATCGGCTAAGCCCACTCAATCATTTAATAGTTACATTGATGAATTGTAATCGTTCAAACCACTTACGGCCATTGACTGCTGTTTCTTTTTAATTATTCCTTTTTAAGTGAATTGATCATTGTGTTTACTGTAATTTGTTTTACGGATCTCTTTAAAATTTCATATCTGATTCGTGCTGTAAAGTCTTTCTATATTTACATATTTCTTAAACCGGATATTTACGAAATAAAAATTAGTTAAACTACGTAATAAGCAGTCGCAACTTTGGATCGACAACCACCAATTTATATGCATATTAAATAAACTGTGTAGACGTTGATAGGCTCCAGTACTGTTTTGGTGGCGAGTTAAAAGATGAGAAAAACTCTTCTCCATGAATAAATTTGGTAATTGTTCAAATTATTTTGGTCGTTAACGACTTAGTAAATATATCGTCACAGTGTTGCGTGTTGATTAATTGAGGAACATGACAGAGGATCTGCAACTGTGTTTAAAGTTGAGGGAAGGGGAGGCCTGAATCATATCGCCGCATCATCCGGTCAGGTCTTGTACTAATTGACAATTGTCGGGCGGAAAATTGTCATATTACTTGCTGTCACCCTCCGCCTGTATGACGTTCAGTTTAAGGAATCATATAATACCAAATGAACGCGACGGTATCCGAAAAATTACGTTTTATTTAATTTGTTATATTTGCGTAAACTTAATAAATCGTCTTATTCATATTCTTTTTAATTACTTATTAGTTAGACTTTTAACTATTTCTGTTATTGTTATTCTTGGAGTAAAAAAAAAATCATAAATCATTTCTCACACAAATATTTGCCTCTAATACCGATAATTTAATCGGATATTGTTTACAATTTTATTAGTTTCATTATCCGAGCGCTCAAATTTATATTATGAGGTTAAATTATTTCTCTGTAAATAAAATTTTATTATATTTTTCTTAACACTTTCACGGCGAAAATAATGAAATTCTAAAACTGCTTGCCGCAAACTTCTATGGTTTCAGCAATTAGTGAGCTGACAAATGAGACGTAAATTCACGTCTGCGGAAATTAGGAATAAATTTTAAGATGACGTGAATTCACGTCTGCGGAAATTAGGAATAAATTTTAAAATGACATGAATTCACGTCAAGGGTTGCGAATGTGTTAACATTAATCTGTATTTAAAAAGTCTTGATTATAGATAAAATTTTAAAAAAATTGTTTTATGCCTATTCAATATTACTGTAATTACACGTACATACAGATATTCATACAAAAAATATATTTTGACTGCCTCCGTAGCGCAGTGGTTTACCCACTTGCCTTACAAATGAAGGGCTAAACCATTGCGCGTTACAATGCGGAGGTCCCGGGTTCAATTTCTGCGCTACAGGAGTGGTTGAGTCTGGATGGTGGTAGGGTTTTTCAAACCCGTCTGGCTAGCTACACTCTCAATGTCAATCTGTCGCCATAACAATATTGTTGTGTCCTGACAGGACATGTGAGAATCAGATATATCCTGGGCGAACACGATTATACATCCACGGCCTCATTGTCACTTGACATCAGGTGAAATCGGGGTCAACTGTTAGCTCACAACAGGTAAAAAAATTAAAACCGTACCAAAATAATATATTAAATATAAATAAATAAATAATAGATATATTTACAAACACATATCATACTGACCGAGGATTTAAGTGATAACAAAGACAGAACACTGAAGAGCCTTAGCAATACGTTGTAAATAATGTTGTAAAAGCAATATGTTGTTGTCCTAAAAAGATGTAGCTGACTGTATTAAGGCTTACTTCCATAATTTCTACACGTGTCAGCTATGCGCCAGGTGTACCGGGTCTGCGCGGAGTACTACACGTGATTTACGATAATTCATATCGTGTTATAATATAAATGTCTTGATTTTGTAACATCGGAGTTAAGTTTGTGTCCGGGTGAATGGGGTGGTTGTGTGTGGGGGAGGGGGGGGGGGGGGGGTGTGGGTGGATTATTTTGCCATAATCAGAAAACTTGACGCTTGTTTTTGGATAAGCTTCCGTTATCCTGACATCGAATTTCTGAAAGCACA
>DWQX01006771.1:0-10924 GCA_018245475.1 Pharmacophagus antenor | reverse complement strand
CATATATATATATGTATAGATATATATATATACTATAATTTGCCATCATTTAAGAAAGTTATTTTTTTTATTTCTTTAGTTTTTTTTTCTATAAATAGTAAAAACCAACTTAAAAATACGTTACTAAAATTTGCCTTTAAATCAAACAGCAATGCCATCGAATGGTTTTATCGAACGTTCTTGAACAAAGCTAAGTAACATTAACCTTCATATCTCTCATAATTTCCGTCCTCCTTAATACGTATGGGAATAAGCATCAGATTTTATCTCTTAAATAGTAAACTTTGTCTATTGATAAAATACTCTCTCTTAGCCGTTCTGACCTAAAGGCCATTGCCCTTTGATTTACAGATAGCAAATAAATCTTCCTCTATGTTAACTTACAGGATACGTTGTTCAATAAAGATCTTTAATTACGTATTTATTTTCGAAACAGTTTTTTTTTTCAAAGATTGCGATACGAAACTTTTTACTACGTCCTCTTCTTTTTACATTAAATTTATTTTTATTAATACATATTAAGGCTGGCTCTAACCTAACATTTACAATATATAATTTTATCTGGAACGCTCAATAGCACTGGTAATTTAAAATTTTATTTGAGTATACGTGGCAGTTACCATATGTAATTATAAACGTAAAACATTTATGACAAACAGAAGACAGATGATTTGACACCACACAGCTCATTTATCCGTTAAAAACTATTAATTATTGCTTTTATCACGATACGCGAAGATAACGAGCAAGCTGACCGCAAAACGCAAAACAGTGTCATTGAAAACGCCCTGCCCTGCTTTACCACGAGTCACAGAGAAACCACTTACGACAATATTCTTGTTATAAGAGCCCATTTTTAAAATTATAAAAAATCTTTCTAAAAGTTTTCAGACGATAAGTTGTTTTACATATTTGCCACGATATTATGTGAAGTTGACACACTACTTATTATGCTTATCCATATGCTGCAAATAATATAGTAATATCAATTTAAAAATTAAAACATATTATTTACTTACTTGTACGTTGGTCAAAATAACGTAAATTTAATCAAGTTCCAAAACTTCATAAAATAAAGAATTTATAATTTTAAAGATGCATCCAATCGGTATTTAATGAATAATGATTCATATTGATTTTTTTATACGATCTATATTTTCTTTTGTCTCTCATATATTACTTATATTTATTACTATCTATATTATAACTTTTTTTCATTAAAATAATTATTCAACTCTATGGGTGGGATAAAGCAGAGATTGGTTAATTTCTTTGTGCGATTGTGATGGTTTTTCTTTTTATTTAATGGGTTTAGGTGCAGGAGAAGTGATAATTTGAAAAAAAAGTTTTACCCCTGAGATTGATTTTCAACCTAATGACAATTTCTATTATAGCTTCTTCTGCTTTCTACTTTTGTAGTTACAATTTTTTTAGTTCCTAATTGTAGTCATAAATTTTTTTTATAAATAAATCATTATTGTTCATTTCTTAAGTAACAATAGCCGCACACACTTTTTAACAGCTGATTATAAGTGATAATAAGATGTAGATAGATAATGATGAAGCGTACTCTCCAGGAATACTTCTGGCTCTTTCTCATACTCTTTCTGTTCTGGCGGCTTATTGTTATTGTGCATAGTAGTTAGCCAGGCAGGTTTAAAACAACCCTAAAACCATCAAAACTTCATAACACATGAGGCTCCGAAATTGAATCTGAGGCCGCCATAGTACAAGGCAAGCATTAAACCACTGCGTCATTGAGGTAGATAGTCTCTATTAACACGTTACTCTTTGTTTAACGGACATACACATACGAACATTACACGCGAGCAATTTTCGTGTAAGGATAGATAAATTTGAGTTGACTTACTACTAACAACGTTAATGATATACCGATAAAAGAGATGTGATATTTTATCTTTGATTCCATTTTATTTAAAGTCTTTACCTAAATCAACTGTTTTAAAATATTGTAAATAATTGAAAAGGACTATTTAAATTGATTTCAAATAAAATAGTAGTTTTTGCAGTATTATAATAAAAAATTAAACTTAAATAAATCATTAAAGCTGACATAAATTTATGAACAGCTATAAATGTTGTTATTTTGTAATCATTATAACATTTTGAAATATTGAATAAACAGGTATCGATTATGAAAATTTTATTAAAATATTTTTTTTATTTTTAATCGTAAATACTGTACTGCTGTTATTACAACCTATGGAGCATAAGTTATGTTATAACGTGTCATTAACATTAATAACAGCAGAAAATCCTATCGTCACGTTATATATTATCACTAGTTGAATATGTAAGTCTTTGTACATTTATAAATAATTACACGACCGTGGAAAAAATGTTACATTAGTTTTCTATTTTGATGATAAGTAATATCAGTTATGATTTTATGTTCTGTAAAACTAGATATTAATATTTGGGCAATGTTTCAAAATATCAAGCTTGCAAAACGGCGTATAATAATGACTGCGTATGAATTGAATTAAAAATTAGATCGACCAAAGAACCAAGTTTGCAACGTACTAGCTGACACAAAATGCAATATTGTTACTATTAACTTTACTAAAAAAGTACGTTAAAATTTATGATTGAACAAGATTTTCCTCCGATACCCGTGCTTCATTTTTAATATTATTTTAAGTGTCTTTAAAGCTTTTTAACATATTAGTGAAAATATACGAAAGAAAAAAGTTTATTTTTCCAACAACTTAGTTAACGGAAGCGGCGTTATACTTGTCCTATTATTATCAAAAATAAATGCAAACACCACTGCTAAATATTATTACTGATTTGGATTTTCATTTTTCACCTTTATAAGGATAAAATAGAAAGTTATCAACCATATTGTCGTATATTGCGTTTTTTCAATATTTGAAATAATGATGATGCAAAAGTTGAAAACTATCGCTCTATGTAAACAATGAGCAATGTGGTTAAGAACAAACGACAATGTTGCAACATTACATGCAGAATGCGAAGGTTTCGAAAGCAGTACGACTACTTATGAAATCCCTAGATTTTGAATGTTCTAATCCGTTTCAACCGTTTCATAACTGTCACCGCCCTTTAAACTAGTTCATAGCAACAAGGAAGTTTTTCGATGCCATTCTCTAATATTACTGGATTAAAAAAATTGAAATAATTTACTGCAGTAATATTAAAAATTGACGTAAATATGATCAGTTTCTATAATTAACGATTGGATTCTGGATGCCTTGCTTTTTTTTCTCTTAAATAGTGTAAATATTGAATCCTGATCGATGAACTAAACGTGTACTTTAAAACTACTTTTAGATATTTTTATATTTCTGAAAGACATCTGATCGTGATATTTCCCTTTTACAATCAAACATTTATTAATTTTCATTTTATAAACCATAATAATGTTCAGTTTTTTAGGGTTCTTTAGTCCTTGTTTAAGACATTAAAATATTTTTTTATTTACGTATGATACAACAAAATTAGACTACACATCCAAAGTCCAAATTAAAATAGCTTATCAAGTGGTGTCATGGCGCTGAGTATTGTTTTAAGATTGACAGTCACTGAGTGATACAGAAAAAAAATCAATTTATAACATTTCCTCATAAAGATGAAAAAGTTTATGATCGGCTTGTAACTCATTATCGAACTATATTTATCCAAAAAAAAAGAACTGAATATATCTTCTTATTTTATTAACACTTCTTAGTAACATCTGTTTATTAAGGATGAATCCTGCAAGCTCAGATAGATAGAATTAATAGATTAAAACCAGATATTTATTTATCAAAGTTTATCATAATTTGTGGTTAAATGTTGTTATTAAAACAATGTGTGTGCAAAAATAGACTACTATTTTATTTCTACCATTATAAAATTATTTGTTTTGCAATCGCTACGTACATTATAACTGTTATAGATGAGGTCTAGGTCTAACCAAGGGGTAGGGTTAGATTAATTTGGCCGAATCATGTGACTAAGGACTATAAAAGCTGAACTCAGCTGTCCCTTAGCACATTCGCTTCCACATCTCCCTTTCAATATTTCATAAAACACACCCTCTACCTACCCTCAAAAATGTACAAGCTGGTAAGATTATTTTAATAAAGATTTCAACTAACTCTTAATGTAAGTAAAAGAAAGTGTTTTGCAGATATTTGTTTATTGAACGTTTATAGAAAAAGTACGAAAGAAAAAGCAAAATAACAATTACTATAGTTGTCAATAGTATAATTAACAGTCGTCATTAATATATTATCAACACTATTTCTTCAATAATTTAAAACAATTTTACGTTTTACGGAATGATATGTAGAACATTATTAAATATTTTTTAACAAGGGATGGGTATAAATTATGCTTAAAATTGCTACAAATAATGAACTACCGAAAATCACCTCCCTTATTTAACAAACTGTACTCAGAACTACTAAGCAATTGGCTCTAAAATACTGATCTCGTTACTGTTACCGCTATCTAAAAGTAATCTTTATGCTTCAAAAACACTTGAAAAATTTATAAACAGAAAATTAGGATCAACTAATTTATATCCTCAGCCCGGAGCTCCACGCTACGATAAACAAATTTACTTTCAATTCTTTGAAATATTATAACATTTAGTCAAAAACTAAACGTCAACGACCGAATAAGATCATTTTCGGTTAAATGTAATTGGTAACAGTTTTTATACTAATTCGAACTTCAAATGGCTCCCACATGCATGATTACCGGAAAAGAGCAATGCTGTTATGGCGGCAGATTGACATTGAGGGTGGTAGCTAGCCAGGCGGATTTGAAAAACCCTACCACCGTCCAGACTTCACTACTCTTGTGGCTCGGGAATCTAACCAGGGACCTCCGCGTTACAAAGCAAGCGGGTATACCACTGCGCCACGGGGACAGTCGTAGTGCAGCGTATACAAATAACAAACCATAACTAAAACTGCTGATTATTTAATACAAACTGACTTGATATTAATCATTATGGAATACGCTAAACAATACGGAAGTTTGTTTATTATAAGAGATCTAATTTTTTATACGGTAAAAACAAACATGAACTTGAAATCATTCTGACATTGTAAAATTTGTCCTTTGTTATCATTGTTTATTTTAATTATATTTCATAACGGCATTGTATTTTTTTTTATTGCTTCCTATCTTTGTGTTCAATGTCTAATAACTTCGAATAAATCTAAATAGAGTTCATTTTGGTTCACTCCGAACATTGTGTTGTTTGTTTAAAGTCAGTAAATCTTGTTTATTTTAAAATAATACCGTATATAAATAATAGTGACGTATAGTATCTATAAGATATTTTCTTTAAATATAATTAATACATTTATATTCCACCATTGCAATAAGTAATAACTCTGTTATATATATCTCATATAAAGATAGATTCAGTGTAGTTCTGATAATTCTGTCATTTAACCTTTACTGCAGTTGAAACGATTAAGAGCCTTAACACAAAGAAACATACATTATATTGGTGTGTATAAACAACTAAAGCCTTGTGTAATTGTTTAAGACCGGTTCAGATAGAAAGGAATTGATGTACTATGTGTGTGTAGATAAAGTCCCACGCGAAAAATACTTAATGTCCTTAAAGGACAAGCGGCGGATAGTTGAAATTTATTTACTCGTAAAACAACCTCTTACTATAACGATAAAACTTAAATGCCTCTACAGTTATTGGCGCAGGTTTTATGAAAGTATTTTATGATGCTTTTATTAACAGTTGATTTTAAATTTTCTTATTATTCTTGCTGATTAAGAAAGAAACTACTTACCTATATCGCTTAACCTATGAAACAAGGTTCTCTCTATGTTTTAATATTAAGCCTTTCAAAAATACTTTAATATATATTTTTAACGTTTTATATTTTGTACTCGTGTACTGTCTACAGAGTGGATATTAAATAGCTACTTTTACTAGCAAGCTGTTTAGGCTTGTCAGTTTTAAGATGGTTAACCGAAAACTAATGCGACTAAACAATATTGACACATGTATTTAATAAATTCATATTTGTTATATTCAGTGTCGTGCTTATAAGGTAAACACTTAAATTCACAATTTTATAGCAGAACTTGATGAAATTTGTGACTTTTATCATTTCTACCTTCGTTGGCGATATAACGCATAGTTACAATTGAGAATACATTTTAATTAAATTCATTGCTTTAGCATAATAAGACGAACTTTAAAGCTTCTATGACAGTAGCGCTACTGCTTATAGCCTAATAGAATTTTATAATGGATTATCTTAAATATACTATAGGAAATACGATGGCTTAATTCCGCCATATGTTTTTATTTATTATATTCTCGGTTTGTTTTAGATTGTAAATCATGCCTTTCCAGGTTGTATTCGCTGCTTTCTTGGCTGTCACTGCCGCCGCCCCTGGCCTTTATGGTGCCTCCATTGCAGCGGCACCAATTGCCTCTCCATGGGGCCATGGCCTCGTTGGAGCTCCTCTAATTAGTACTGGAGTGGTCAAAGCCGCTGTCCCCGTAGCCACATCTTACGCTAACTCCGTTAGGGTAAGTAATAAACATGGCGGACGCAATTTCATTGGTAATATTGTTAAAAAACTATTTCCGCTAAAAATTTACAAGTGAAACTCCTCAATTTTTGCGAGTAATCTAAAATTTGAGAAGTAGACCTCCATGTTACAAAGCAAGTGGTTAGTCCTATCCCAAAGGAAGCTGTTATTTACATTTTTATATGACATATTTCTTTACCTTATGTGTAAAGGAAATTAATAATGTAACTACAAACTTTAGATCGCCTCACCAGCCGTAGTTGCTGCGCCGGCTCCTATCGTCGCAGCGCACGCCCCCATTATTGCATCACCAGCCCTTGCACATGGGTGGTAAGTCACATTCGCCCGCTTCGCTCGGTTCCCACCATCAAGAACCGACCGTCAATCATGCAACAGTCAACATTTACTTCTAAATATTATTTAATTCAATAGTATTAAGAACATTTCGGATAGCAGATTGGAGCGGACATGAATGCTCGCATCTGAATTGGAAAACACACAAGCTTGATATTGTATTAAAAGAGCAATAAGTAACAATTTGTTTTTCTTTCCCTTTACATACTTATATACAAGTAATACTGTAAATTAGCCATTTATAACAAAGGAATAAAACATTTTTTTATTTAGTTTATACCGTACACGAAGAAAAAATACTTTAATGCCTGTCACGTTGTAAACGAGTACGCTTCAATATTCAACTACTTTCATTCTAATACCCAATGAACATTAAAAACAACACTCTCTATGATATCTACAAAAAACTCGCTCGGAATTTAAAATAATTACATATACCGTTCAATATTTTGTTAAAAAAACATCTTATTATATGCGAAAAGGCGGAATATTTTTTCTAAATATGCATACTTTATTTTAATACCTTTAGGTTGAGGTCCTACTTTCTAGTATGGTCGATTTTGAGTGATACTTAAACTTATTATGAAAAAACTGCAGAGATTAAATTTTTTGACCGCATTGACACAATAAAAAATGATATACGTTACACGCAATTTTTGATTTGAACATAGATACACTATAGAGAACAAAATTAGTGATCCCAAGCCAATTATAATTTAATTCTCATTTAAAGGCAAAACAAAACAACCTTTTCACGAAACATATAAAACCAGTTTAAAGGTGCTTGGTACGGCAGGAACTGACGGTCAATAAGACGCAGGCTACCGCCTTTTATCTCAAACGTCCAATTCAATTAACAAGACCAAAAAACAATCATAACTCAGTCCCATAATAAACTACATAATTGGCCAGTACTAGTCTTAAAAGATTTCGCAAAAAGAACAACTGAAATTTCAAAAACTGCATCAACATTGATGGATTACTGTGCGTGCGTATTCGATGTAAATCCATTGTTAGTCCTTGATAATTCATGACGGAATTAACAACTATCTCTTATTTCATTATCTGCTTGTAATATAATAGGTAAACAAACTTGTATAGGACAGAGCAGGCAGACTTCTTAAAAGGACAGACTTATTCCGCATACCACTTGCAACTTGTTAATGCCTTTGTTACATATATGTCGAGAGTAGTTTACATCGTTGCAATGTAGTTTCTACTTTAATATTTGCTGGATGTAATATTAAAAAAAAAACAATCTATTAAAAAATTAGAATAATGCTGATTATCTTTAAACAGCTGAAATGTTTTTTTGATATACTAAGTTCTATCATATTATTGAGTAGCACCCTTATTCCAGTCACATTATAACTAAAGAAATTAGTTTTTTTTATTATTCTCTTGAGTATTAACTTATTCAATGATTTATTACCTCATTCTAAATAAAATTCAACAAAATGTCAAAACTACATTTTCATGTTTTCGCACAAAAATAATAAAAGTTATTTAATAATTCATCAGATTTTTAAAATAACACATTTCATAAGTAGGCCGTACTTTACACAATTACATTATTGACGTATGAAAATTTATTAAATCTTTTTAGTAAAGAATATAATAAATGTTGTAGCATCGTTGTAACATCTCTAAGTAGATTTACGTACATACTCCGCCCATGTGTCCGTCCAGCAAGAAAGCGATATCAAGGCCGATCCAAATAAACTTTAACATTTCATTTAATAGAGCACTGTAACAAGAAATAATCTGAATAAATTATAGACTACACTGGTTTGTATTTACTCCACTTACTGATGTGGACGATATTTAACATAATGCAAATAGATGTTTTGTCTCAACAGATATTCGTAATAAAGAAAATTGAGTAACAATATTTAAATTAATACTACAATAAAAGTTCTTTTAGTTTTGTACAAATAAAGTAAAAACTTTAATTTTCTTTTTTAATACGGACGACAAAAAGTATGTTCTCAATTTAACTATTTTGTTCCTTTTATTAGGTATAACACATAATATCTTAAAGGTGATCCGATTTTGAGACAATACCTACATTAAAAATACATAAAACAATTTCGGTAGGAAAATTTTAATCTACGTTTCTTTTTATCCCACCTACATTACATTCAAAAACCGGATGTTAACAATGCTTAGTTTTTGAATAGAAAGAGTGTATATTATATCTGGATGTATATCACTTAAAACAAAGAAAAAATATTATACTTTTTTTTTAATTTATTATTAGATGTTATTTAGGTTTAAGGTTTAATTTTCTATCTACCATTGATTAAAACTACTTTTTCTTAGTAGTAGTTAGTAGAAAATATTTGTCATATAATTATTAATGATGATCATCGATGTAGCCCATTATTTAACTCGGGGTATTAATACTATTTTGTAATGTACAATAATTTTATATAAATTTTACATTAATATGTTTTTGTATCATAAATAATTATATTTTTTATAGCAATAATTCCATTTTCACTGAATTAAATACAATCTATCAATTTGATCATTTAGTAAATATTTAAGTAGAATATTAATTTTACAAAATCAAACACATCATAGGGACTAACACATAACGCTACAAAAATAAAAAAAATAGGCTAGGTAGCAAAAATATAGAAAGAGAATAATGAAAACACACAAATAATAAACCTTTTAAATACGTAAAGGTCTATTAGCTCCTTCAGAACTTTTTACTGTTATAAAGAATTTCTATATAAACAGAATTATTTAACAAAATTAAAATTATGTAATAAATTTACAATTTACTACATGCAAATAAGTAATCTGGAAATGTTTGGAAGGAATCAGCTATAATAAATAATTCTGTTTATCTTTAAAGATAGGTAGCGAATGGCTATTGATTAAACTTTAACCAAATCATCTTATTTTTCCGACACTATTATAAACTCGTTGTACTTGACTTTTAGTACAGTTGAATGAAGTGTACTATAAAACACAATAGTGAAGGAGATAATGGCATCAGTTAATTTTATTCGTGTCGTCGGTCGCATCTGAATTATCACAGACCACGATGAATACGCTGGTGGTGTTGTTCGCCGTGGTAGCGCTAGCAGCGAGTAAACCCTCGATTCTACAAGCACCAGGGGTCTTAACTTACACAGCTCCATCTCCTTCCAGTTACATATCACAATCACACATTGGTGTCCAATCGTCACCTTTATTGGCTACGGCTGAATATGGTCCAGTGGCCCGAACTATTGTTGGTGAGCCGACATATGGGGCAGTGCCAGCTGCCATTACAGCCTCTGCTGGGTACTTGCAAGAATCCAGAATAGACATCAAATCATCGCCAGCTTTAGTAAAGACCCTTGCCGCATCGCCTGTATTCACAACACCAATTGGGGCTGCTGTAGCTGCGCCAGCAATAGTATCTAAAGAATCACGCGTGGAAGTCAAGAGTGCACCAGCTCCTATTCATACGGTAGCTTCTGCTCCTGTTGCCTATTCAGTAGCCGCACCTGCTGCTATTGCAACACCTGCAGCGTCCGCATACCAGACAAGAATTGACATTAAAACATCTCCAACTGTAGTAGAACGAATCGGAGTTGCACCAGTATCCTACAGGACAGCTTATGCAGCCCCTGCCGCCATTGTCGCACCTACAGCATCTTCTTACCAATCTCGTGTCGACATTAAATCATCTCCAGCTGTAGTAGAAAAAATCGAAGTTGCACCAGTGGCCTACAGAGCAGCTTACGCAGCCCCTGCCGCTATTGCTGCATCTGCAGGTATTGCAGCACCGCTAGCATCTTCATATAAATCACGTGTCGACATTAAATCATCTCCAGCTGTAGTAGAACAAATCGGAGTTGCACCAGTGGCCTACAGAGCAGCTTACGCAGCTCCTGCTGCTATTGCTTCACCTGCAGCATCTTCATATCAATCACGTGTCGACGTTAAATCATCTCCAGCTGTAGTAGAACAAATCGGAGTTGCACCAGTGGCCTACAGAGCAGCTTACGCAGCTCCTGCT
>DWQX01006770.1:0-10924 GCA_018245475.1 Pharmacophagus antenor | reverse complement strand
AGCGCGATGTATGAAAGAAGGAATTGGAATGAGGTATGAAAGGGAAGTGGAGTAAGCGAGAAAATAAGTATGAATATAAAAGAAGAAAGAGTACGAGCGAGATTAAAATATCAGAAATTAATATGTCAAAATGGAATTGACTAGGCCTTGTTCAAAACATGACAAGGGGAACGAGTATAAATAAAAAAAATAAAAAAAATCATTAACCAATTAGTGGGGAATAGGGGCAAAATTCGGAAAAAAAACTTATTCAATCCTTAAAATACTATGCATACTTCAAAATTTTCCAGATTGGTGCACGTCGTCAACGGGAGAATAAATAATAATTAACAAATAAATCTGTTTAACTAGGCGCAAGAATAGCGAAACCATTGGTACAGAAGCTGGCATCTGTCGAGACAATACAGAGCAACACCGCCTCCGAGGACTCAGTGTCAGAAGACAGCGTTCTAGAGGACGAAATTAAGGAGATGGAGTTCAAGCCAACTAATTGGCAGATACTGAAGCTTTGCGAGCCGGAGAAGTGGTTGATGGTTGGCGGAGTGGTAGCCGCCATTGCTGTTGGCTCATCCTTCCCTTGCTTTGCGATACTCTTTGGTGAAACTTACGGCGTAAGTTTTTTTATTGGTTTTGTGCTAACATTTGACCTAGATTTCATCTGATGTTGTGACAATGAGGTCGTAGATGGTGAAGTGTGTTCGCCAGTATACTCTGGCTCTCACACGTATGACTGTAGGAATGGCGGCATATTGACACTGAGGGTGACAGCTAGTCAGGCGGGTTCAAAAAACCCTATCACCATGCACACTCCACTATTCCAGTGGCCCAATCATCGAACTAGGGACCTCCGCGTTACAAGGCATACGGGTAAACTACTGCGTTAAGTTTTATTTGTACGTGAAACTATTTTGAGCGTGAATGCTTCACCGTCTACAGCTTCATTGACACTCAACGCGTTAAATCGCGGTCAATGGTGATTAGCACTGCAGATAAAAATTAAAACTCACTATCTAGCAAAATATTATTCGAGGTTTCAATTATTTATTTTTTACACAACCTACTTTTTGTATAAGTGGCAATAAGAAATACGTTAATGAAGTACTAAATGTACATTTTTATAGCTCCACTCTCTGCAAACTAAATTTATTTTGTTTCATATGTAACTATATTAACAGTTTAATCACTGAATGTAAACAGGGATTTTATGGATCCATGCGATACTTTGCGGAACTCCGTGACTCAATGAAACAATAAATTCATTATCTGAATTCCGCTTTCATTCTCGAATATTACAACTAAATTAAAATCTCAACACATTTCATTACTACACGTGACATCTTCAGATGCTATGGGTTCGACTTAATGTTATAAAATAAATTAATTATATTATTGTCTTTAACAGTTATTAGAAAACTCGGACGAAGACTACGTGCGTGGCGAGACCAACATCATCGCCGTGCTTTTCCTCATTGTGGGCATGTTCACCGGCATCGGCATCTTCTTCCAAATATTCATCTTCAATTTGACCGGCGTCAGGTTGACTGCGAGGCTGAGGTTGATATCGTTTTTCTCTTTCTAACGTATACTGCATTTCTCTTTCCTTAATCAGTTCGTAAGGAGCTACATGCATATGTGCGTAAATGTTAATTCACAACAATCTATTTACGATTGAAGGGTGGGTGCATTCCGAGCCATGTTAAAGCAAGAGATGGGATGGTTCGATCGCCCAGTGAACGGCATCGGTGCCCTGTGTGCCCGTCTGGCCGCTGACGCCGCCGCCGTACAAGGGGTAAGCTGTTTTTTTTTCATAAAAAGCGGATGGGGCAATCCCAACTGGACAAATGGTACAAATTTTTGTCCTCGTTGTATCAATTATATGAATAAAATAATAGTTCAACATTTCGTTAACAGCTGTCACTTTAGTATATAAATTATTATAGCGTCACAAAAAATTGATATAGTAACATAAGTAGTGATAAGTGAGTTGAATATTTCACTTTAAATAAAGCACTATAACATAAAACACATATTTAATCGTTTAAATCGCATAATAAAAACAAGTATGAGATATCCAACATTAGAAAATATTTAACGTTTTTTAAAAAAATTCGCCACGCTTAGTGTAACGTCATATACTAACCGTGACTGTGGTATCCCAATAATACTAATTCTTTCAACACCTAAATTTTAACATAACAGCTTTTCTTTACATCACGTTGACTGTTACCAACGACTTCGGTTAATTAATTAAGGTTTTTTTTTATAATTTCTATCAATAAAGGCAGTAATAAGAAGAAAGTAGTGATGGGAGTCCTAATATGTACATTGAATGTTTTTGAAAATTTCATCTGACATACCATTCCTTGGAAATGGAAGGGAAAAATTCTATTTTGGTTTTTTGTCTGCCTGTCGGTCTGTCTGTCTCTTTGACCATCGATCATGGAACAACTACCAAACGGATTTTCACGAAACTTGGCAAATAGGACCTTTATTTTAAGGAATAACATTTACTGTACTTTATATCCCGTAAAAATGAAGGATTCCTGCTGAGAGTGGGTAAAAACATTTTCCTTATACTGAATTATCTAAAAATAGTAAAGTATTAATAAACTGACTATGGATTTAAGTCAGGTTATTTTTGTCCCAGAAAAATTAAACATTCCTATGGGATTGAGTATACTTTCTTCAGTTTTACTAATCACCACTAGATGGCAATGTTGAAAAACTATTATTTTAAGACTTTATGAATGTAATATGATAACGAGGAAATCCTGAGAAATTAGGAATGGTTCAGCACTCAATAAATTATGTTCAGTAAAAGGTAACTAGGCATTCATTGATTATACGCTACTGTGCAGCACAAAGTTCGCGAGGACTTCTAATAGAGTATCACTTCCCAAAGTCTCTCTAGTTGACTTAAGACCCAAAGTACTTAAGAAGTACTTACTTAGGTTAAAATGACATATAATGGAAACATTACGTTTTTTTATAAAAGAAAAATAATTTCTAGGCAACGGGAACTCGCATCGGAGCCTTAATGCAAGCCTCTGCTACCATCATTATCGGTATCATTCTATCACTGTACTACACGTGGAAGATGACGCTCGTGTCGCTAGTGTCCGTGCCCATGGTGATAGTCGCCGTGGTGCTCGAGAGCCGCGTGCTAGCCGAGGGCATCACAGTCGCGCGAGAGTCCTCTAACAAGGCTACCACTATCGCAGCAGAAGCGATCACCAATATTAGAACCGTATCCGCTTTTTGTAAGTTTCATTTATGACTATATAAACCCGCCGCTCGTTATCCTAATGATGTAATATTTGATATGTAATTACCTATTTTTACGGTAGCTTAAACGATATGGAAGAGTGATTTACCGCTGTCTGGAGGCTACTCACAGAAAAGATGATAATATAAAAATAAATAAATTTTCGAGTCGGTCTTACTTTATAATGTAGATGTAAATCACAATTTTAATTCGGGTTGTTAACCGAGCTGCAGGTGGTGAGGAGGGCGTGGTGGAGCGGTACCGCGACGCGGGCGCCCAGGCGGCGATCACGGAGAGACATAGCCGGCGCTGGCGTGGCTCCGTGTACTCCTTTGGGCAAACCGCGCCCGTCGGTGGCTATGCACTCTCGCTCTGGTACGGCGGCATTCTAGTCGCCAATCGTGAGGTGCAGTACAAGTCCGTCATCAAGTGAGTACGTCACCTTTTTTTACCTTCCTCTTCATTCAAACCTTTGCACTTCTATAATGGTCATTTTGCTATCTCTGAGGAGAGGAGAGTCTGTGCTGTTGGAACAGTCAGATGTACAGAGATGTATGCGAATCGATGTGAATATTCGAAAAATTACGTGGAACTGCGGTTCACCGTTTGCCGTAATCTGCATTACTGTGCTTAGGCTGTCAACATATGAATTAGAAAATTCTGCGCGAGTATCTACGGTCTGCCACATAACATCAGATGAATTGAGCGCCGATACGAAGGTTTCCTATAGTGATCATTGCCATCTCTGTGAAGGAGTTGCAAGTTGCGGCCAGCGCAGCTGTGTGCCATACAGTTCCTGTAGTCCTGCCGTAAAAATACTACGATGAAACGTTAAATCGTTGGGAGTTATTATAGTGGAATTGAGGTCCAATGGGAGCTCATTGTTGATGAAGAGAACCACTCTTGCCATTTCCAAAAACGTGTAACAAAACAAGAAGGTACGGTGAATGGTGGTTCAATCAGGGTCCTGTGTATAAAGTGGTTCACATCCAAAATATATAAATAAGATTTTAAATTGATTATAACTATTCGTTCCCATAATAATGTGGCCCATAAAATCTACGCTGATTTTATGCGCGTGTACAAGGTACATAAACTTTGGCACACTACTGCTTGACGTTTTAAATAAAGGCATACGGTGATATTTTGACTGTACCGTGTGAGATTGACTCGCTACCAACATGACACCTAACTTGCAGAGTATCGGAGGCGTTGATTTTTGGCGCGTGGATGATGGGACAGGCGCTCGCGTTCGCGCCCAACTTCGGCGCGGCGGTGCTGGCCGCCGGACGCGTCATGACGCTACTCGCTCGCTCGCCGCGCGTCAACAGTTCCCGCACGGCTACCATCTCCGAATCATTCGTAAGTTATCTTACTCCGATACGTTTACTGATTTTTGAGTGATTTCCTAGCCACGTGACGGTTGGAGTCTAAATGGTGATAGAGAATTTCGTAATTTTCTGTCTTGCTACCTTCAATGTCAATCTGCCGCCATAATAGAGTTGATGTAATCAAACATTCATACGTACTCATATAAGAGCTTGAATGTTTTTAGCGAGCAGGCCTCTTCAATTTATGGCCTCATTGTCATATCATGTGTAAATTTACGTGAGATGCTATCCAATTGCCAACAGAAAAAAAGACGAAGCCTGTGTCACACTTGCTCCATTCTGGAAGCACACTAGTCCTAGTCACTATCTCTGTTATTAGATATTATATCTTCTAGTTTTACAGACTTGAAACCGGAGATATTAATTTGTTAAATTATCTAGAGATGGCTCTGTGTTTATTCTAAGTCACGCTTTGGTTTTATTTATCTCTAATGTACACAGCTAATTTAGTTCAATGGAATATAATCAATACTTAAATAATAAAAATGGCCTATATTTTCATATTGTACCAAGAAAAAAACTCTAAATCCAGGAATGTCCATTTGATTGGTAGTACTATAACAACCAATATCATCTCCACATCTGAAGGTTACAAAAGGAAAGATTAATTACAAGAACGTAAAGTTCCGTTACCCAACGCGTCGAGAAGTGGAGGTACTGCGCGGCCTGTCGCTAACCATCCCCAGCGGAAAGCACATCGCGCTCGTGGGGCCCAGCGGTTGCGGCAAATCCACATTGATACAGCTGCTGCAGAGGCTCTACGACCCAGACGATGGTGATGTGGTAAGTATATATAATAATAATTCTGTTTGAAATTTTGATAAACACATATTTACATGATACTCGTAAGAATACTAATAATAAAAACGTTTATAATTAGAATACTAATAATAAAAAAAATTCCCATAGTGTTGTTGGTTCTTCCCTTGAAGACCCTGTAAGCCAAGCCTTAAAAAGACACCTGCATAATTATACCATGACTTTCTACGTTTTGCCTTAGGTGTGACTCAAGATTGATTGCACGAATTATGATTTGTAAATTTAAGATCGCACCATTAATTTAGCAGAGGATGTTGGGTTTTGTTATCTAGTTCTGTGATACCACCACTAATCTAAATTTATTAATAAACATGTTACGAATTAGGGGGTAGGCAAATTTATTGGTGTAACGAGACATCTTATGTTAAAAGATAAGTACAATATGATGTAAAGATCCTGACTAGCACAACATTTTCATATTCAGACATACCATCCAAACAATAAGATTAACGATTTATTGAAGAGTTGAATAACAAAATCATGAATTGTCACTTTTGTATGCATTCGCAGACTTTGGACGACAACAGCATAATAAGCGACATAACCCTGCCCGCGCTGCGTAAGAATCTGGGCATAGTGTCGCAGGAACCGGTGCTGTTCGATCGCACCATTGCCGAGAACATCGCGTACGGCGACAATACGCGCAACGTGCCTATAGAGGAGATCGTCTCCGCCGCTAAAGCCGCCAACGTACACAGCTTCGTTGCCGCCCTACCCACTGTGAGATTTCTTATTTAAAATAGAAGAACAATGAACGGCATCATTCGGTTATCAGAGCATAAATTGTTCACTATCGCACGCACGTGCAACGTAATGTCATCTTTCGATTGTATGAGCCGGGCGAAGTGGAAACAGTCTGGGTACCACAGCTTGCGGGACGCTATTCAAACAACCCGCCCACGACAAATTGAACACATATAACGCCTGAATTATAATAATCTTTATCTTGTAATTCCATTAATAGCTATTATTTCCCCAATTTAACTTGATCATGTTCATAATGCAATAGTTATAAACTTAATTTTTCATAATGGCAAATCATTACAAGATTAATCGGGTTAATTGATATATATAACCGATTTAATTGTGACATAAAGCGAGGAGATTTCCTCATGGTGGTAAGTGGCGCGCCTATTCATACCAATGATGTCCCGATGTAGATGTCCACACAGTGACACATTGCGCCTTGTGCTTTAAGATTTAAAGCTCATTATCGTGTGGCCTATCCTTACGTGTACTTTCCTGGTATATGTATGTAATACGTGTCGCAGGGCTACGATACGCGCATAGGGGCGCGCGCATCGCAGCTTTCGGGCGGGCAAAAGCAACGCATCGCGATCGCGCGCGCGCTCGTGCGCAATCCGCGCGTGCTGCTGCTCGACGAGGCCACCTCCGCACTCGACACGCATAGCGAGAAGGTTTTCTTTTTTTTTAGTTTTTACAGATCATTCTGTTTTTTTTTTATTTTATTTTGAATTTTTGTCACCAATAGACATAACAAACCCATCTAATCTATTCTTATTATTAAACCAAATACTTGTTACAAAAAAAATTAATGTTGTATATTATTATATTAACTTTTAAAAAAAATGATCAAACTCCATTCTGCCAGTCATTAGATCTGAAGTCTAAATTTGAAATAAAGTCTGCCAGTAATTTCATGTTTGTGTTTGACTACAATCTCATCTCGTATTAATGTAATGATCTGGATTAAGAGGTAAACTAAAGTGCATAAACCTAGAAGCAGCCTATTAATCCGGCCCCTTATATATCGCGTAGCGATATACGTTATTGCCTATTTTCATGTAGCTACTTTTAACCGCTGAATGGATTTATACGGGCGTATACGGTCTGCCTTAAAGCAGCAGTAGTTTAGCGGTTGCTTTGTCACACGGAAGCTCCGGGCTAGATTCCGGGATCACATGAGTAGTAGAGTTTTGGTATGGACCGAAAACTGTCTGAATTTTTTATACCTTCATAAAATCAATGGTCTTGGAGTAGAAATATTCAGGATTGTGTATATCTACGTAGGTGGTTCAAGAAGCGCTAGATCGCGCCAGCGAAGGCCGCACGTGCCTGATAATCGCTCACCGCCTGTCCACCATAAAGAACGCGGACATCATCTGCGTCATAGACAAGGGAGTGATCGCCGAAATGGGCACGCACGCTGAGCTCGTAGACAGGAGAGGGATTTACGCCAAGCTCTACGAGCTGCAGTGCGGCTTCGTAGAGACCAATGAGGAGGCGGAGGAGTATGCGGACAACGCTAATGCTTGAAGAGGACAGACCTTACCTTTGTGTTGACGAATTGTATATATAAAAAAATACAGCTGTTATCAAAAATGGGAACTACTATTGATTGCCGTGTAGTAAAACCGCTTTAGAGATTGTTATAAAATTAGATTTGTTAATTTTTTTTTTGCAAATATCTCCCGTGCATGCTAAGCTTTTCCGTAGCTGTTTGAAGTGTTACACACTGTGTGTGCAATAATATATGATGAGGAATTATTAATTATTGCGATTTGTTTAAAAATTATTTTTCATTAGAACTTATCTTATATAAAAAAAATTACTCATTTCGGAACGTTGTCCTGAATGGGTTAATCTTATTACAAAGCTATAGAATAATACAGCTAATTGTTAACGACTTTAGTTAAATACAGGTTAATATCATTTATTAAGGTTCGTTAATATAACCATTGAATGATCGGTTTAAATGATTCTTTTTTACTTTGAGAGTGCCTTATTCATTAAGTATGACCTAAAGAGAGAGCTTTGAATGTTATCAGATAAATTTTTTTCACGAAATAAGTCACACGCTGTAAGTAATAAGTTGGATGACTCGAAAAGTCACATACCACATAACAGAAAAAAGTACTTTTCTTCGTTATGTTGTATTATCTTTGATAACTGAATAACGTGAAACATAACAAACTCTTGTATGTTTACCGGCTTGATAACAGTTCTTTAAAATAAAAAAATTATCTATTGATGCTATAAAAATATTGTTGCAAGTAAGCTCTAAACTGCGTTAATTTAAAAACCTTAAAACAAACTTATAGTTATAAAAAATCGCGATAAAAAAATACCGGCAACTTTAACATTTTAGTAATAATTCATCCCCTAATACACGTCTTTCTTATAACATACTACTTAGATAAAACATTCCTAAATTAGTTTTAATATTCCCCAGTATCCTAAAACCTTTACATTCTCTTTTAAAGTCGGTAGGTTACATAATTTAACATATTTCGTTATATACTATCGACTACACGCATCTTTAATGTTACACAAGTCGACTAGTTACAGAACAAAAATCCCAAATTTAAATTTCTTGTAAAGAGTAATAATGACTAATGCGTCTTTGCCCGTACTTTATTAAACCCAATAGCCTCAATATGTTCTCTCCTAATTAAATTATCATAAAAATGATCGATTAATTTAAAATGATTAAACAAGTTTATCTCTCAACTGTTTTCACATAAAACCTCTGATTATACGTTTAATTATTTCTAATAATTTTGTAATATAATATATTAATGTAATTAAATAGATAAGAAATCGGAAATTATATCCATTTTTTTTTAATAAAAGACAACACTAAGAGCACATTTTGAATAGATGACCTTATAATAATAACAACGAGAGATGAAATTAAATATAATACTGTCAGATGGATACTTAAAAAATAACCTTAAGTTTTAGCAACACTAATATATGGTTAGTATTAATAAAATTAATTAAATAGGCGATTGTAATTTAATCAAAGTAAGATAATCCGAGTTTTTTTGAAACCATAATCCTCTAATGAAATACGTGACACATTAAAGCAAACAATTGCGACACTATTTTTTATTTTACATTTAATCTGCTTCTAACGTGCCTTTGTAACAAATGCGTGTGCCCATTTAAATGAAAATATAATTACTGCGTATTATAGGATTTCATTCTTTGATATGTTTTATTTACAGGTTTGACAAATAAAACAGATTATTTGTTAATACATTAAACCATTAAGGATAGATTAACTTCATGTTTACGGGACGCGTCATTTTGACGCAACAACGTACAAAAAAGTTTAGTACCTAATAGTCACACAACCCAATTTTTATTTTCTTTTTTCTTCTGTAACAATTTTCGTCTACCAACATTTCTGAAACGGTAAAAACTTATTAATACATCAAGATACCATGGATTTGCTAAGGAAACTATAAAAACTATCCTTAAACCTAGCGTTAAATAAATAAAGTGAAAGATTGATAATTACCAGAAAATACAATAATATTATATAGTTTACTGTCAAATAAAAAAATACTAACAATTGAAACAGTTATTTTTACTAAAAGAGGTCTTGTTTATATATATATATATATAAATATTTACTAAGTACAATTTGTAAAGATCAAAATGCAATGTTATAAATTATAATGCAAATAGAAACTAACATGAATACTAGCATTTGTAATGTATATAGGTTATAGTTACTGCTTAAATTGTAATTGTATTACAATGTACTTACTGTATTATTTAGTTAATTGAATTGTTTTGTTTTTGATTGTAACATAGTCATGTAACTGCAAAATATAATTTGGAGAATTAGACAAAATTTTTAGTTTTATTTAATTGCCTAAGAAAACTCCAGCAATACTGAAAATAGCTACTAAATGATAATAAAATTTCTTAGCAATTAGAATTGGTTTTCAAGTAAGCTTGTATTGGCTTATGTTAATAGATAATGAAGAATAGCAATCATAAGCGGTCGACTTACTGTTCTCTTTTTATGCGCGTTTAATATCAATATGTTTAATGCCGATTTTTTATGGGCTAACACTTGGCTTCGATTTCATGTGATGTTGAGTAACTATGTCGTAGATAGTGAAGCATGTACGCCCAGAATACATGCTTCTCTTACATGTACGACTGCCGGAACACAGTAATGCTGTTATGGCAGCAGGTTGAGATTGAGAGTGGTAGCTAACCAAGCGGATTCAAAAAACCTTACTATCCAGACTCGACTACTCCTGTGGTCCAGGAATAAAACCCGAACATGCACGTTACAAGGCAAGCGGATAAACCTCTGCGCCACACAAACCACCAAGTCTATTTAACAGGAGACTACCAAGTTTTATTATGTATTTTAATACAAAAATCTTATACGTAAAAATATGTATATCAAAAGTGGCACGAAAAGGTTTGAACTAGTTAGGTAATCTGGAATAAACATTTTGAAATTGGCGACAGATATTTAATTTTAGACCAATTATTGAACAATTATCCATTACCAGGAATCAATTTTACTGCACGTATCGTACAGATAGCATAAATTAAATTTATATATATTAATGCTCATAAAATTATTTTCCTACATCTTTATATACATGTAGAAAAGTTGTCTTTGGTATCATATGACTTGTGCTGTTTTCGGTAATATAAATATATATATATATAT
>DWQX01006769.1:0-10929 GCA_018245475.1 Pharmacophagus antenor | reverse complement strand
TCGCGGCCCGTTGCTGGTCGCGATCAGAGCAGGACCGATCGGTGTGGAAATCCTTTGGGATACCTATGCCCAGCTGTGGACGTCTACCGGCTGAAGCTGATGATGACGACGGGGAAGACGCATAACTTTTTATTGAGTGTTCCAATTTTAATGTTTCTTAATTTGTTTAAAAATGTATGCTCCGTACTTGGTCTCATTAATATTAACACTAAGATAAAGTAAAAAATTCTATAAATACTTATAAACAAATACTCTTATAATTAGAAGATAGCAAAGCTTGACTTTAAAATTAATTTTTTATGCTTTGTAGATGATTATTTTTTTATTTTATTTATATGTACGAAACTGGTACGTAAATTACTAGAAAAAAAAATTGTACAAATTGTGATATAATCCAAAATATTTATGGAATTGAATTGATGACAAATATTTTAATACTTTTTCGTCATTATTTACATAACAAAAAGTGGTCAAAATATGAACTAATTTCTCTAATATTAGGTTTAAATCTCATTATTCACTAAGTAGTATAAACAGTGAGGTGCATTTGAAGCACATACATTTTATATACACATAATTTTTTTCAATTGCAACACCTTTATCTATAAATAGATAATAGTCTCAACGCTAACTTTATCAGTAGTTAATATTATATAAACACAAATGACCCAGTTATAGGATAAAAATAATTTTTGTGACCCACGCAAAAATTTTATTTTTTAATATTTTCTTTATAACAAACCTACAAACAGAAAATCCTTATTGACCACTGATTAATAATAAATAATACTTGGATATGTTTTGAATCGAGTAAAAGTAATAAATTATGTTAACCAAATGAAAAAAAAACCTTATTCACTGACTATAAGACACACGTCAAATTTATTAGATTTTTATTCATGTTAATATTTTATTTATTTATTTATTATTGATAATTTCAGTTCGGTTATAAAGGTTCGTATAGCACGAAATATGTAGTCAATACCTTTGCAATCTCCCTTACCAGTCTTTCAAATTCAAACTGCGGTCTGTGCCCTAATTCGCAGACCAAAACAATACATATACTTTACGATAGTACAAGTTAATAGTAAAATAATGTATACATTACATCACAGTTAATTTGTCACTATGGAAGAAGATATAAATAACTCCGTAGTGTAGCAACTAGCCGCTTAGTAACAAGAAGGTCTCCAATTTGATTCTAGGTCCAAATAGGTGGTATGCTTAATTTGACGTACGGGCTTTCCGAAGCCGCCTTGCTATCTCCTTCTCTCCTTTTATCAAAATAGCAATTTGCTGTTATAACTTTTGAACACTGTTCCAACTATCAGCAACCAATCATGTTAAATTAAAATCAAACGTCCAATTGTCAACAATTAGCTATTACCTAACCTATAGATTTTTTTACAAAAAAAATATAAAAGTTTTTATAATAAACAAGTAGTATCATTGCTATTTCTAATATTTACAATGAGATATTAACAATGAGAAAATAATAAAGAGGAATTACTAATGAATTAATTTAATATCTGAAAAGATTACAAATCGGTGTATAGATAAAACCATTGTTTATCATACCAATTATTGTTTATCATATTCACATGTATATGCACGTTGGAAAAACATGTATCTGTCTTATCAGAGCACATAAACAATACTCGATATACTTTTTTCTTTTTATAATATTTCTGTGTGCGAAACGCGATGATAGGAGGCAAATTTTAAATATTTTTTACTTGTGTTTATACTTATTTGTAATTTCAGAAAATGGCTACATTTGAGTTCTGTTTCGTGCTATTTTTTTTATTAATATTGTCACAATGTGAAGGTTACAAAATACTTATAGTTTCACCAATGCCGGGTAAAAGTCATACCTTTTTAGGGTATGGTTTGGCTAATCATCTAGTAAGAGCAGGACATCAGGTACTAAATCAAATATAATTTTTTATACTCACATTTTATATTTTATAACTAGATTCGTTTAACTAGAAATTAATTCATAAGTATTGGTTGACTGTGAGAGTGCGATCAAGTACATTGTTTAACTTTTATGTCTTTTTAGGTAACATTAGTTACTTCAAGTGTGATTAGTGAACCAAAGGCAAACCTAACGGAAATAAATGTCGGGGATAAAACACTTGGTGCATTAAGTAAGTAGCAAAATTACTCAAATTCAATTTCATGGTTTTTTTTATTAAATACCACCTTTATACAATTACTTTTAATCATCATGAAATCAATTATTCCTAACTCGATTGCCTTTTTTATTATACTTACAATATTATTTGAAACACATTCCACACAACTTATGTTTGACAAGTTTTTTTTTTATTGATTAAAAGATAAATTGACTGCGACATTTGGTAGCATGTTGTAACAGCTTATACACTAACTTTTGAATGACATGGATACTTTATAAAGCCTAAGAGGGCTCAGCAATTTTTTTCTTCAATTAAGGTTACACTGATCCCTATTTTGCTTTATTTTTTCTATTTCCACTAAATACTATTTTCTTGTAACTTCTTTTACTACCACTTAAGTAGTAATTACTTTATTTTAAAGTTCTATTAATATATTGAATCGTTATTATTACAGAAGAGAAGTTAAACGTGAAGAAAATAATGGATAAAGAGTTTGAGGTTCTCAGCTTGCACTACGTTGTGACATCGTTGAGAGACATAAGTGTACTGACGTTGGAACATGAGAAAGTCCAAAAGTTGATTGATGACCCGAAACAGAAATTCGACTTGATTATAGCCGAATGGATGTACAACGAACTTTACGCAGCGTAAGTCGACAAATAACGTAATTAAAGTTAAACTATCAGGTTTATTTTATATCTGTCTAAAAGACGTTTTCGCTCTGATAAATATTTTTTTTTAAAATATCACTCTGAAGAAATCTTGATTATTCTATGTAGGTTAAGCTACACTCAATTATTATTTATTGTCAGCATTTATTAAGCATTTGTTCTAGAACCAGACTTGTACATTTAACATCAATTTCAAATTTCAATTCGAAATTTGAAATTGATTTTTAAAGTTTAACAATAGAAGTATTCCGTGTGATATTCCAGATTGCCTGCTATTTTCGACTGTCACTTTATATGGTTCTCGTCGTCTGAACCATTTTGGACAGTACTGAGAACAATAGACGAGTTACCAAATCCTGCTTATAACCAAGACATACTCTCTACCAATCTGCCCCCGTTCAGTTTCATACAACGAGTTCAAGAGCTATCTTATCAGGTTGTCGGCTTACTGTATCATTATTTGTAAGTAAATATATTGCTATTTTAAAATTAATCTACTACAATATTTTAATTTGAAAAAATAAATGCTGAAATTGCTATTAATATAACTTATTTAAAGCACGTTCACATTTAAAATTTGCAGCATATCGTCTAAAATCGAAAATGAGGATTTTGCAAGAATTTTTACGCCGATTTTTAGAAAAAAAGGGAAAGCATTGCCTTCATTCGATTCATTGAAACGCAACGCCTCACTTATGCTTGGAAATTCTCACGAATCGTTAGGACAAGCGATGCGTTTACCACTTAATTATAAAGCAATTGCTGGATTTCATATAGATACTGAAGTGAAACCTTTGCCACAGGTAATTATTAGTTTTCAAACATTAATAATATTGTAATAAATTATCAAATCACCTTTAGTGATTTAAAAAATTTCATTTATTAATGCGGCGCACGATTTTAATATAATCATAAATCTTTCCGAGGCAATGATTCCTTTTGTGCCCCTTCAAGCCGCTAAGCAGAAAAATCCTCTCAAACTGCACTAAAATATTAAGTAGTAATGGAATGCTCGGAACGCTGAGGAAAAAAAGTAAAACTTTAATGTTTTTAGGATTTGAAAACGGTTATGGATAATGCCAAAAATGGTGTTATATATTTCAGCATGGGTTCGAACTTAAAAAGCAAAGAATTGCCCAGCGAAATTAAAAAGGATTTGTTAAAAATGTTTGGTGATCTTAAGCAAACTGTAATTTGGAAGTTTGAAGATGATATGCCCAACCGACCTAATAATGTACACGTTGTTCAATGGGCACCTCAACATAGTATTTTATGTAAGAGATTAAATTTTATAAATTATTACAATATTAATAAAACGCGGTGTCATCTAAGGCACCAAATAGGAGAGTCTCGCATCCCCAGAGCGTACTACTGTTCTCTCGAAGGTAATCATGGTACACGGGAATAAACTCCCACTACTTTCAGTACTTGGTAGGTTCCATGATACAGCCATGCTTAACAGAGGTCTGATTCCGTATTCTCCTAACTTGTCCTTTCCAAAAATCATGACTGATTTTAAGATGTAATTCAACAGTTGCCAAAAGTATAGTACTTTAGACCCATCTTTCGACACCCTGCTATAAGTGGAGAAGGTAGTATTCTTTTCTTCCACCGCCTGCATTAAACAAACTATTACATCTTGATCCATAAATAAACAAATGCAAAAATAAGCGGTCTAAGAATTTATTAATATTTATTTGACACAAGTGACTAAAGCATTTCTATTTAAATAGTCAAAATGAAAACTTTAATCCCTGTAACCTTTGTACAATAATTTCGAAATATTCTACGCAATTTAAATATCAAAGTTATAAACTCACATATTTTCAATTAAAATTATATGTAAGCAGCCAGATCGGACTGTCTTTTGACACATTTGTTTCAGTCGAGTTCCGTTTTCAATTGTTATTAGATCTTCTTCGCATCCTCTTACCTGTTTATTACCCTTCTCTCCTGGTGTACCATTACGTCACTTTTCTTGTCAATTTGTCTATTTTAGTTCTCTACATGTTTTTTCTTTTTTACATAAATTCATGTTTCTTGATTTTAATATATTACTTCCTTATGTATTCCAGCACATCCGAATTGCATTCTGTTTATAACACATGGAGGGTTTCTATCTTTGACAGAAACGATCCACTTTGGAGTCCCAGTAATTGGTATACCAGTATTTGGCGATCAGTACAGTAACATGATTAAAGCTGTAAAGAAAGGCTACGCGAAGAAAGTCGACCTATCTTACTCCATGGTCAATGACTTGAAAGTTGCAATTGATGATATTCTTACTAATTCTAAGTAAGTATTACCAACTTCTTAACAGAGGGCTATAAATAACAGCTCGGTGAAATTTTACTACACAACTGATAATAGTAGGTCCCATTGCCGGTAATAACAAAATGTTAAGTGACAAAGGGGTATTCTGATGCGACAGTAGGGTATTCTGATGCGAATAAACCGCAGTAATCAGCGAATTGTGTAGTCCTGTCAACGTTCTAATGAACTTTGTTTACTAAACTAAGTCCATTAAAAAATCTTACACACTAAAAACCAAACACTACGTACTAATTGAAATTTTGATTGCTGAACTGAGTTCGTACGAAAATAATAGAAATTTTTTTAATCATCATGCCACCACCACCTTGTCTTTGTATTGCAGGTACTCCAAAAGAGCTAAGAAATTGTCTTTTATTTACCACGACAGACCGATATCGCCTGGTGACGAGCTGGTACACTGGGTTGAGCATGTCATTCGTACGGCGGGCGCTCAGCATCTTCGATCCCCCGCTTTAGACGTGGCCTGGTATGAAAAAGCATACCTAGATTTGATCGCTGTGATCCTAGCTGTGTTATTATTTTTCAAATATCTTCTAAAATGTCTTATAACGCTGTGTGTATCTAACAAAACGAGTATGGATAGAAAACGGAAGTGAGTCATTTAAGTGCTTTACTGGATATGTAAGTTTATTGTTGAAATATCAAAATCACTTTTTATTATATAGAAATGTTAAAATTTATATACATAGTCAAATTATGAAATGGGAAAATAATTCGTCAACTATGTTAATTGTTTTAATAAAATGTTACTCAAAGTACAGTTTTTTTGTTTAATTAATAAATTATTTAAATG
The DNA here is from genome assembly GCA_018245475.1 of Pharmacophagus antenor. Taxonomy (NCBI): domain Eukaryota; kingdom Metazoa; phylum Arthropoda; class Insecta; order Lepidoptera; family Papilionidae; genus Pharmacophagus; species Pharmacophagus antenor. The sequence goes on along the minus strand of DWQX01006769.1, from coordinate 4,990 downwards.
TAACTCATTGTTTTTTTTTTACGTATAAATTGATGAGCAAGTTGACATTTCTTCGGTATATCTTACACTTTCTAGTCAAAAAATTCCCCGTTAAAAGTTTATTTTGCTTGTAGATTTCTATTATTTATGTAGAATATCAATTTCATAAAATTAAAATCTTTACTGTTATTTCTAAATTACACGTAAAATAAATATCTATTATAAAATTAAATAATTTGGTCAATAAGTGAAAAAAAAACTCATTGAACAAATTTATAATAGGGTCCAAAATCTATGTAATGATTTTTACTTATTATTTTATTGATTTTATATAATAACAGTAACCATAAAGTTTGTGCATTGTGTAGCTGTATGTTGCAGTTAATTGTGTGACGTGCGTCGGGAGATCGCACGTAGGAGGACGGCCGAATGTAATAATTCTGACAATATTAGGATCAAATTGTTAATTAATTTAAGGTTTAGTTAAACAATGTCGATTGTTAAAGATGTTCAACATTTTAGTTGCGTATTTGACTATCGACGTTCCATATTTTATGTTTTTGTGTTTTAATTTAAATCAAATCTTTATTTGGATGTGTTGTAATTAGTAAAAATATTTGAATAAGATTTATTGTAAAATTTGCTGGTGGATTTACCAATTCTTTATAAATAAAAGTAGTGATATTGGTTTCGACAAGTATATATAAAACATTTTCGAAGCGAGTGATTCAGTGTGAATTAAAGTATTGTCAAGAGTCAAGATCTAGTAAAGAAACTTTGTGAACTATTTGAGTGGTTTCATTATATAACATCCTAATTTTAGTATTACATTGAATATTGAAAAAAAGTATGTCTTTTGCGAACTAGAAAGATTACTAATTTTCATTATTCTTACCAAATTCCTATGAGAGGAGTAATAAATTTCCAGAACAAAAAGTACTTTAAATTTTATTCCATAAAATAAGTGGCCTAGTGCTTTTCGTTAATGCCGGTCAAAGAGACAGAGAGACACAAAATATCCAAAAGGAATTGCTTTCACTTTGTATCTTCGAAAAATGTATTTCAATAAAAATTTTTAATAAATATCTAATGTACAGATATGGCTAAATTATAATTTTATTATGTTAAATCAGATTAATATAGACATAGGTTTGTAATATTTGCATAACAAATTTTAATCTTGAATATGCAGTGATACAACCGGCATGCCCGTCAACTTTATATAGCAATGTTGAAAAATTACCAATTAAGCATAATTGCGCATTTTCACATGTTAAAATAGTTAATATTATTATTAATATTTAGAAATTCCGTTTAAGTTTTTTACTATCGTGAATGATAATAAAAAACTGTGTCTGTGATAAAATTCATATTTGGTGCTGTAACTACTCTGATGAATTGGATTAAAATTGAGATGAGCCTTGATAAGTTTCATATCAGCTGTGACAGATATCAGACGAAACATTCATCTGTGATAAAATTCATATTTGGTGCGGTACTACTCTGATGAATTGGATTAAAATTGAGATGAGCCGTGATAAATTTCATATGAGCTGTGACATACATAAGACGAAACATTCTGCTATGATATTATATAATTCTGATAAAAATAAATTACAAAACAACTGTTTATTATCACGCTTCACGCACTATTTACATAAACGTTTCACATTATCTGAGAGTTATATTTCAGTTTCATACAAAAAAAATTATGTGTACAATCGTTTAAGTGCGAAGAAACGCGATAACGCTTCACTGGTTTTATAACAAAACTACGGAAAGCGCGACAGCGCTCCTTATGTTATATGCTAAAATTGCAAAACGATTGACTGCGCTCCTGTTTGTTTTCTCACTATGGGGTGAATAAAAACGGGTTGTGCTAGCGAAGCATTCGATAATATTTTTTAATTATAAGTTTCTGGCTATTTTCAATGGTTCATAACTTTTTTATGTATCCCATTTTATTCGTAATTTCTGCATATGATCGTGAAATTGTTCCGCAGTCAAATGGTTAATAGTAATGTATTACATGCAAAGAATTTAACAGAATTTAGTATTAATAAAAAAGTGACAGAATATTAGCGTTGTCTGAACATCATCCTGGCTATGTCAATACATTGCAAGGCGTACAAAAATGCTATAGTATTAGCAATCTCACACAATTAACGATATGGATAAATGTGTATCTCAAATTGCGAATTCTATGCTAGCAGTAAAAATTAATAGTAGTAATACTTAAGAATATATAACGGTTAATACTGAAAATTTGGAAACAAAATAACTTAAAAATAAGTCTGATACATTATTTTCACAAATTCTTCTGATGAATACATTTTCTCAAATCAAATCATTGAGTAAAATAATCTAATAAATAATCATACATACGAAATTTTTAAGAAGGAAAAGATTCATGTAGAATTGAAAATCTCCCTCTTAACTTAGAAATATTTAAAAGGGAATAGAAAGAAGTTCTGATTCAATAAACGATTCCTGAAACGACGGCTTGCTATTTGCTGTAGACACAGTAAATATCGAAAAGAAAATGTTTAAATAGTTTGACGCGATGGATTTGAGATTTGTTGCATGACATTAAAGCATCGGGGGACACAGAAGCTGATCAAGGATCCGCACAGAACTTTGATGTTATTATAGAAGAGTGAATATTTAATTAACTATTTGAAGCCTACGTTGTTCAGACTTTTTTAACCTATAAAAACATTTTTTGGTCATTTGACTAGCACTGGACCTAAATTTCTCATGATTTTTATATGTAACAATAAAGTCCTAGATAGTGAAGCGCAGGATTCTAAACTGTCCTATTTCGGAATAATTTCAATAAATGGTAAAAAAATTTCGTCTAACCTTTATCAATGGTGTAACGAATATTTCAATAACCAGGTGTATATACTAATTTTGATTTTTATCACTGAGTTGCTATAGACATTGTGCATTAAGGGTGGCTACTAACCTCGCAAGTTCAAATACCCTATCACCATATCAGTCTTTTTATCTGTGTAATATGTCTGCAATGTCTGTGGCAGAAGTATAGATAATTTTTTTAATCGCTCAAATTTATTTCCAGCCTATCCACTTTTTCCAACTTTTCTTTCATATGATTCCCATCATGCAAGTCATCATGAAAGGTACAAAAAATTAACTCTAACTCTTCGTATAAAAAAAAAATCGAACTACCGAATACTACGACGACGCTATGTCAAAGTCCCACCGCTTACTTTCATACAGCGAGTTGAAGAATTTGTACGAGATAGCTTGAATTTTTCTGTATTATTTAAAAATGTAATCTGCATGCATAATAGCTAACGGAGTCGAGGTAGGTACTAACAAAGCATCTTTTTCTACCACTCGGCAATTAAGTTACTATTTTCCGCTTTTAATGGTTGCTATACATTATTTTTTACATCAAAATGAAACGGTTTGATACATGACCTCAATTGCCTGATGATTTTGTGTGGGCGAAGCGTGCTCGCCTAGAATACTCTGGCTCTCCTAGAATGCTCTGTACATCACGTAAATGTAATTTATGTAGTTAGACCGCTGCTTAGATACAAAATTGAGAAATGTGAAATTTTATTATATTTATTTTTATTTACTTTCATTGGCATTTTGTCTCGGTATTTAATATAAATTACATGCACATATTTTTTTATTTGGGTCATATTCATTTATTTCATTATTTAATTAAAAATATATATATTATTTCCGGAGAAACGGAACTGACTGTCTCTTTGGCACAATGGTTTACCCACATGCCTTGTAAGGCAGAGGTCTCGGGTTTGATTTCCGGGTCACAGGTGTAGTGGATTTTCGATGCTGTCCGAATGAATCCCAATTCTGCGCTAATAAAATAAATGTAAAATAAAACAAAAATAACGACAGCAATCGATTAAAGTCCAAATATTTCCGAATGGGAACTGTGTGTAACACGTATATCAACCAATCATATCTGATAGAGATTAATAAAATGAAATCGTTTATAAACAAGACAGCACGTCACTTAGTGGCTCATTGATATGTTTCGTCCGAACTAATAAGACGTGTCGTTATCGGTGTAATTTTTTTTTTTGGAATTTGTTATCTGCTCCTGTCAACATAACTATCATATTGCTTTGATCAATTCATTAAAGTGATTAACACTATATATTTTAGTAATAACCGCAAAGAAATAAATTTAAATTAAATTGGTATGTACATTATTTCATATTATATTTCTACGACAGTATTTTCTCATTAATATTTTCACTTAGAACACTTGAATTTGATAGACATTTATCACGTTCTGTACAATAATAATATTAAAGAATGTGATATTATTTAATACAACACATTATTCGATATTCTTAATCTTTTAAATGTATTGCAGCATCATCAACGTGATGAATTTAATTGAAAGCTATTATTGACATGTATTTATAATCTTCAACATGAGTATTTTGTCCTCTCTTCATCTTCGTCTTACCGTTCTCCCGGCCTAGTGCTAGGGTATCCTTTCCTGCTTGACTTTGCCCGATCGTCGACGTCCTTCGGCAGGACCTTGACCTCTGTTTCACATAATTTTAAGCGCTAATGAAGCAGTTGGTGGTGAAACAGATGAACACAGCAATACTATTATGCAAGCAAATTGACGTCTGTTACACAATTCATGGTAGAAAATATATTTAATTTAATAAATACGCATTGATTATACCTCTGATATCATATTACTGTCGGTTGATAACCTACGCATTTTATCCGCAAAAGTGTTTTTAGTACATTAATATACATTACCCAAGATCAGAGTAGACCTGTACAGATGTAACATAAATTAGTACAATTGATTCTGATTCATTGATGTAATCAAAAATATTGTTACAAAAAATTAAGTAGAAATTGAAATGAGAGTAGTACTATGAAACTCTAATTACAGTGAAAATAAGTTGATATTTTTAAGGTCACGGTATTTATGTCTGGGGAAATTGTAGAAGAGTTGATAAACTCCCAACGGGGAGAGTGT
>DWQX01006768.1:0-10929 GCA_018245475.1 Pharmacophagus antenor | reverse complement strand
TATATATATTAAAATTATAAACTAAATAATATGCATTAGAACCGCTACCAAACCTGCCGGCAGTTACAAAACTAAATTTATCATATAATCTATGCACAAATCGGTAAAAAACAAGAACAACTACAACTAACACACTATACTTTTGAATTACGTCATAACATCAAATAGAGAATGCACAAAAAAAAATGGCAACGGCTGCGAGATAGCTACATTGTGATATTAATATCAGGGCCATGCGTAATGATCCTTATTTCTATGATTTTAAAGTATATTTTATATGGCTTAACTGTTGTTTATTGCATTAAACGAACGTGAGACTACCGTTGTTAGCAAATAAAAAAAGTTTAAAATGAATCGCAGGCCGTGCCATCAATTAGTAAATGACTAGACGCGAGAATAATAATAACACGAAATGTTATTGCTTGTTTCTGTTGGCGCGGCGAGTTCTCGGTTGTTCAAAGTGTGTTACCTGTTCGCTTGGTTTGTCGCTGACAGTTTGCACCTTATAGTGCATACCCCATCAAATACACCTCATATACCCCAACGGCGGTCGGCTAAATGTTACATATTGGCATTAAAACGTCAGCGGTCACCTGCTAAATGGATCTACAACTTCAAGGAGACCCATGTGTAGCAATAGAAATTAAATACTTAAAATGACGAAAACATTGAATGTAATCCCGAATTACAATATTAAGGACTACCAAAGCATAGAATAATGTCTAAGAAAATATTCAATGAAAACCACCACCTGATCAACTTCTGTATGCGCCTAATCAACATATTACTCAATAATGGACATTGATTAATATTTATCGAACAACAAACGTTATGCTGATTCGACACGTCACATGCTGGTTGCATTCATGCAGCAACTGAAATGTTGCTTCGATATTTATAAATGGTTCGTTAAAGTAGTAGCACGTGCCAGTTATTGCTTAATATTGATATTGTTCAGTGTCACATACTAATGTGGATCTTATCAATTACTTTTTAATATAAAAACAGAAGTATTTTTTTAACTCATTAAATAAGCAAAAAGCATAACTTTTTTAACTGCCTGCATGGCGCAATGGTTTATCATTTGCCTTGTAACAAGGACAGCACGTGTTCGATTTCCGGGCTACATGCGTAATGAGCTTTGCATGGTGGTAGGATTTTTTCCCACAATCCGACTAACTGCCTACCACCCTTAACATTACACGGCCTCATTGTTTACTTGACATTAGGTGGAATTGATGTAAGATATTAGCCCACTACCGATAAAAAAAAAAGTATATACATGGTGTCCCATAAGTCCTTTGAAATTTAAATTTCGAATAAAATTCAAATGGCGCGTAGGAATGGCGTGCGGAATGCCGGGGCAGCACCAACGATCTTTCGGAATTCAGTCGCTATGGAGCGTTTTACCAGAGCGAACCGCGCATTTTGTGTGCGTGAGTTTTATAGCAACAATGATTCGGTCACCATTGCGCGTCATAAATTTTGAGACTATCACAATTTACGCATGTTGAATGACTGTTCTAGTCTTCAAACGATTAAGAATTGGGTGCAAAAGTTCGAGGAGACTGGCTCTACGTTGGATAAACAACGATCGGGCCGAGCAAGAACATCACGGACGAAAGAAAACATCGACGTAGTGCAAGAGTCTGTGAAAATCCTTCTCAATCCATTCGTAAGCGTACCAGTGCATTAAATATACCTAGATCGACGTTACAGCGCATTTTAAAAAATGATAAGAAATTTCATCCATAAAAAATTCACTTAGTACAGGAATTAAAAGATACTGATCCTATCAATAGACTTTATTTCGTGAACGAAATGTTGAACCGCTGTACTTCGTTTAACAACGTGTTATTTTCTGATGAGGGTATGTCAGCGCATGACATCATAGCCCATACTTTTTTGAGAACGAACTTAGACATGCGGTTACTGTTACTTCGGAGCAATGATCAATTTTTTTTACACCAGAATTTTCCAAGTTTCAATACCCGGACCTGGTTTCAACAAGATGGCGCAACTACCCATACCTCTAACACTGCTATGCCCGTTGTCCGTCAACTTTTCCCTGACAAAGTGATATCTCGAAGAGGAGATATTCCCTGGCCACCACGTAGCCGGGATTTGAGTCCAATGGACTTTTTCTTATGGAGTCACCTTAAGTCCAAAGTCTACGAAACAAATCCGTGGTCAACTGATAAACTAAAAGAAAATATCCGGCGAGAAATGTCAAGCATTTCAGAGCGTATTAGCCGTGCAATGATAGAAAATTTTAATCGTCGTTTATAGGAGTGCCAAGAACGAAATGGAACACATTTAGATGAAGTGATTTTTAAAAAATAATTCACTTTAATGTTAATTACTAAACAATAAATAAAAATTTCGTATTGTACATAGTTTATATATAATTTTTTTTACTTCAAAGGAGTTATGGGACACCCAGTATGTGTGTAAATACATATTTAACTTTTTTAATTGGTTGAACAAAGTATGTATATATATATATATATGGGTTCAACGAATTAAAAAAGTCGACTCTTTGTTAATCTTTTATCCATTTTGCTGAAAACTAAACAACTACCAAATGTGAAACCGTGTTTCCTCAATAAATTCTAATAATTCGTTGTATAACGTCCTAACAACTATTTGTAAACTTTCTACGAGAGAAGCAGTATAAATGGATAAAGATTTCCATTACATTGAAAATTAATTTTCTAAATTGTGACATTTATTAAAAACATGAGTATCTACAGCATATTTTCCTTACAATGCCAGATTAGATAATTTTTCTTGTAATCTTTCTGAAACTAGTTAGTTTTATCTATTAAATTCATTACGTCCAATAATTTACTGCGGTTAATAGTTGAGTTAAATTGATTATAAATAAAGCAAAGAAAAACTTCAAAGTATAAATTAGATATTATGAAAAGGAATTTATCGATGTAATGTACTATAATATATTAATATGTTCAAAGCGGTTAAAAAATGTGTACAATATTAGTCCTGTTCGGCGACTAATAAAATAACGCTTTTTAACTAAAACGTGTTATCGCTTTATGAATACATTAGTAAGATACTAAATAATTCAATCTAGCGAAAGACGCAAATTATACGAAATTAAACTGGGTCCGTTTAATAGACATGTGTAATAAAAACGGGATTGATATTTTTCTATTAAGATTTTTCTAATAACAAACATCTCGATGTATCTGTCGAAATAGTGTCTGTTTTTATAATACTGCTAACTTTCCAATCTGAATTCTCTTTATCCTGTTAAGTTTAAATATGTAATACGTAAAAAGATTTTGAATATTAGAATTATCATTTTTACATAGAAGTGTGTTGTGTAAAAGAGAATGCACGCGTTCAAATCAACATTTACCTTCCATTATGCACTTTCATAATTTTTTATCATAATCTGACCTAGTGTTTCATAATATAATAATATAATTAATACATAAATATACTTTAGGGAAAACTTAAATAATTTAACAGCCTTACTATGATTATCCGGTTTCGAACATTTAAAAGTGTAATTGTTGATAATTTCATAAATACATTACAACACAATTCAATGAAACATCACATTACAATGAAACATCAAGTACAGGATATCTATGTAATAGAATGTGTTGAAATTAATATCCCAAGATAGTACGCATCCACAGCACCGTACAAGGTACGCGGTACAAAGCGCTCCTTCCTAATTGGTAGGAAATAGTTCGTCATCAGTGGAAAAAACAAAACAAACATAAAATAAACAACCACCTACGAACAATGTATTTAACAAAATTATACATGGATTGGACTAAAGAAATTTAAAACTGGCAATTTTGATGTCAGCACATTAGTAAAAATACTTTTTTGCAAATTTTATTATACTGTAGAGATTTCAATTGTTTAATTGGTTTAGGTTTTTTATTAACGGTAAAACTTTCTCTACACCTTTATTACATTGCAATTAGTGAAAATTTGATATTATGAACAAAAGTTATTGTTTTTTTTTATAAAACTACAACTCACTGGCATCCACTAGGTTTTTATAAAAATACACTGTGAGGAGGATATTATCTTTTAGTATGCCTAAGCACTTTCTTGACAGTTTTATCATTATCTTGTTAAGTTGTTAAAAAGACTATACGACTGTAGTACTCTGTCTAGGGTGTGATGTTTACAAGATAATCAATTAGGTTTTATTCTCAATTTTAAAAAACCTGTTTCAATAATATAAAAAATGTAAAATTTATCGTGTATGTAATATGAAATATTCTGCTATCTATACTTCGAAGACTGATTCATTGACTGACCTATATATTGATACACGGCCTCAACCGCAGGCCCTTAAGACATGAAATTGGAAGGTTCTGTTATTTCCTATGTGTAGATATCTATTAAGAAATTTTTTTTTTTGAAAATTCCGCCCCTGTAGGCAGAAAAAGAAAGTTCAATTTTCAGGGAAACTTTTTATTTTCCGAATCAGTGGACTAGAAAATTGGTACACGTACTGGAGAGGGCTTAATATTAATATTAAATAATGACCGCGCCTGTAGAAACGAGCGGCTGACGGCAGGTCACATAGTAAAGCAAATGTAATATAAAATATTTTGCTGCGTGATAATGTATCTCTGTAAAAATAATTTTATTATCTGTTCGTTTCTTGCAATAAGAAAAATCGAACTGGCCAACGATATAATTTTTCGTTGCTCATTAAAGAAACGTAACAAAAATTTGTTTCACATTCATGAATATTACGCATGCTACAATTCCGACACCGTTTATATGACTAACATTTTTACTTTTCTAAAATTATGAAATGACAATCATAATTTTAACCAATAATACTAAGGTTTTTTAGATTCACCGATTTTTTCATGGAATTTTGTCATGGAAAATAGTATCGCTAATAGACTCTTACAGTTATTCCATAAAAACGATGTTAATTTATCCCGTTAATTTCTGTTGAAAATTATGTAATTATGATAATGATCTTTTGTTTAAAAGCATTAGTCCCGTACAAATTAAAATCTGGCATAATTGAAGTTTGATTTTGACCTTGTTCATAATTCCTATTCAAACTTATTTTTCAGTTTCTGTTTGAGATCGATTCGACTTCTTGAGAAGAAAAGTCTGGTGTTTTATGTACAATAATAAGTTATTTTGCTATGGTTATAAACTTCTTACAGATGTATTTTTAAGTAAGTTATTATTTATTTTATTTTTGCATCAGTTCAGTCATTTCATTTATAGCAAGTATCCTTACCATTATCATCGTTTATGTCACAGCGAAATATATTATTATTATTATTGGTGAAGGTCGAAGCAAGCCGCTGGATAAGGGCAGCACAGAACCAATCGCTGTGGAGATCCTTTGGGGGAGGCCTATGTCCGGCAGTGGACGTCTACCGGCTGATAATGATGATTTGTATTATTTCTGAATAGTTTAATTAAATGTGCAGTCATCAAGAAAAACGTTAACTTGTCGGGTCATATTGTAGATAATGTGTCAACTTTCGTCTCTTGTCCACTTGTCACCACATATTAAAAGTCATTATTGAATTTTACTGTGAATACAATACGGATTACAATATGTATTGACTAGAACAGTTGTAATAAACTAGGGTCTTAACATATAAACCAAGAGTATTATAATTACTTGTTAATAACGTAAAATATAAATGACAATAGACCAATAATTATTTGGTCGTTAACTAATTTAGGCGTCATGCGAGCATTTACATTGAATGGTTGTTTTATTCAACGTTTTAGAACATTTTCTTTAGCACAAGGACGAAAATGCATATGTAAAATAATTGACGTAAGAATGCTTGTGACATTCATATTTCATTTAAATAAAATTCTACTTACAGCAAGGTTGACTAATAAGGAAAAGAAACAGTTGTGTATAAATATCATCCAGTCAAGATTGTTTAGAATACGTACATATTTTTTTTATTTTATTTTTTCGTATATACCATTTTTCACATTGTTCTTTTTGCCCATTAAAATCAACTAGCTATAGTATTTCTTTAATATTTTGTAAAATCCAAAATCAAATAAAGTTTAAGGAAAGAAACAAAAAAGAGTATTTCATTTGAATATTAATATGTTACGATAATGATTGTATAAAGTTTCGGAAAATGATGTGTACAAAATTTTAATTAAAATAAGTTGTCGTTCGATGAAGTCATTGATTAAATACATCACTACCATTCACCACCGAATGTGAGGTAATAATTTAATTTTTGTCCAGTATATCAAATGAATCCGAAAACAAAATCATATTGAGTGAAATTTTATTACTATGGTACTAGAAAAATAGATAAAGTGGTGCCATAAATTTAACTAAAAAAGCCTTAGTAATAAATATAGTCGTACATTTTTGTAACAATCGCGCAAATATAACATTTAGATAAACATAGACGAGTTGTTTATAGTTTTTTTTTTCATATTTATTATTAAATCTTGAAACACGTATAAGTTAGAAAATACATCTCGTGAAAAATACACATGACTGACAAAATTTACATGTCCGGGTTTATTATTGCGAACTAGGCCGTGCAACAAAAACCTTTGAGCCTTTCTGACTGACTGCAATAATCTTTCCTAAGGATTACAAGGAATTAGATAAAAGAAGCGTAAGACCTGCGTGTCGTAAACAGTATAAAGAAATGCATTACATTGTTTGACATGAATAACACAAGCACGCGCTCTTTTACACACGTGTTAAAAGTGCTATCAAAAAATGGGTGCAAAGTAAATATTTACATACGTCTATGTTAACAAAACGTTCAGTACCGACTAGTCAAAGCATAATGTCGTACAATTTTTTAAATTTTAACTGCAAATGGTTTAAGTGAATTTAAATAAAGAAAAAAGACACGGGTGTTGTGAATTTTTTCTTATGTTTTCATGTTCTAATCTATAATATTTTTGAACACTTATTGGGATTAATTATTTTTTAGGTTTAAATTATGTTAAGAGAGCATACCGTCACTAAGAGTTAGAAAACGTAAAGCTTTAAATCTTACTAGCAATTTGTGTAGGTATACATGCGAAAAGTTATATCATATTCAAAATTAACTACATTTGTTTTGAACTGAGGTGTTGAATTTCACTTTAGAGCACTGCAACACAAGACAACGCAGTGGTTATATTTCAAGTCGCAAATAAAAAGAAACTTAATGTCCTTAATAACAACATTCTTTAATTAGACTTTCTAAAATGTACAAGCATACAAAAATAATATATGACGTTGAACCTAATTCAATTGATTGCTGAGCTTTAGTTTGCCACTATGAGTAACGGCATAACCTTCGCGAATACTTTCCGTGTTACCTATTAGCCTACTTCGCCATCTTTATGCATGCCTCATTTTTAAGTGTTTAGCCATGTGGCATCTTATAGTAAATCTATACATCCTACAACTTAGCGTAAAAACTTAAAATTCCCCTAAACAAATATTAACCAATGTCAGATAAACGTTCTTCTTATTGCGTCACATCTATATTAATGTATATAAAACTTAATTAAGGTCGCGAAACAAGTTGCTTCCGTAATACCTAGCAGACAAATAACGAGCTCGAAACGCTGAACAAAGCATGAAAAATGTAATCGTTTGCAATCACCCGTAACAAATTTGGTGAATGTATTCTAATTTAAACTCTTACGCAACATGTTCCGTAACAACATTACCTGACGCCAAGTTGCAAGCACTAGTAAACTATACTTTAATTAGTTGTTATTATACTGGTATTCAATTACGAAAATATATATTAAATGAGAAAGAGATAAAGCTAATGCTTCTGTCTCCTTTTAAATTACCATCAAAAATAATCTCTTTACCGTTTATCCTCTTTTTACCAACACTCCGCTTACGACCTCCACAAGCATTGGAATCCTTGGCGTTGGCATATCGAGTGATGTTTAGTTTCGTGGTCATCTGGAAGAAAGGCCAAGATGGCTTTTATAAGTCTCGATGTGATCTGTAAAGCGCAACAGTATTTCTCCCCAATTCACCTTTTGATTCTTTATAAGACACAAATCCGGCCCCGTATGGAATATTGTTCCCATCTCTGGGAAGGCGACCTTAGTACCATCTTCTTCCATTTAGTCGCATACAACGGACAGCAGTTCGAATCGTCAACGACTGGTTTTTTTCCGATCGCCTTGACACTCTGGCTCTGCAGAGGAATGTTGCTGTACTCTGCTTTTTATATAAAATTAACCACGGGGAGTGTTCCAAAGAACTGTTCGAAATAATTCCAGCCACCGTATTCCAACATCGTAGTACACGACACAATACCAAAGTCCATCGTCACCATCTGGATGATTGGCAATCATTCACTGTGCGTTTAAAACGTCATATTTTACCATGCACAACCACCCGGTGGTTTTCGCCAGCGATATTTTCTGACCGATACGACTTTGGTAATGCAGTTGCGACTCCCCGAGTGTTACAGCAGTCTATGGGTGACGGTGATCACTATCAATCATGTGAACCGCACGCTCGTTTGCCTACTCTTCTTATAAAAAAAATATACTAAATGAAAACTTCATTATAATAATTTAAAATTTCTTTGTACGTATCACTACAGTCAACGTAGAAAATCAAAAGCCGAAAAGTATACACACCTTATCTAAAATAAAACCAACCACGTACACACTTCGTAGAAAAGTAACTTATCAATAATAATATGGAGCAAATGTTTCAACGATTATCCATGCGTATGCACCTCGTGCCAGATAGAACCAGGTGTTTTTTTTTATCGTTCAATTTATAGAAAGTGATTTAATTTTTTTCTAATGAGTAAAGAAAAAGGCTAAAATGTAAATGCCATTTTTTAACATTTGGCACTTGTTGATCATTGCTATTTTTTAATTTATACCATCTGTTACAAACGTTATATGTTTGTATTAATAATAAACGTGGTTGTAACAATGAGCAATTATCCTTGGCTTATGACCGAGTTTAAACAATTAACCAATTATAAAGCATATCCGCTTCACTATATCACTAACGTTGCTCTTTCAAATTTACCATAAAATCTTTGTTAAAACGGTTTTACTTTGTTTTTATCCCAAACGTTTTATATGAATTACTAAGAATTTGGTCGAGCGTTCGTTCTAAATCCAATTATAGCAATAAAATTAAGAACACACGCTGCATGTTCTGTGACCCGACGACCTATATGTCTATAATGTTTGAATTAAAACTTTAATATAAAGTAGATATAATTATCAGAGTTGTAAAAAAAAAGTTATCTTTAGACAATTATTTAAAGTTGGTTTTTATACAACTTTAATATTTACAATTTTTCTTTTTGACTTTTTTGTTTTAAAACCAACTTCCATAAATCTTTCCTATATCGTATAACATTAATACGAAATGACAAACGGAAGATACTTTCATATCAATAGAAATATATCTGTCGTCAGATAAAATATCTACCACAGAGTAACCATTGTACTCGTATTAAACAAGAAATAAGTAAACATTGCATAGTAATCTTATACATATACAGGAGGGCCGGCGCCACTGCTTTAAAAGGACTTTGTTACACATGTAAAGAATTTTATTTTTATAAAGAAACTAATGCATATAGAAAATAGTAACTAGTCCTGCACGACTCTGTTGTGTGATTAATGCGTTTGTTTCAATAAGACAAAAAATTTTAGATTTCAGTTGTAAGCATTTTATTTCTTTCTTGAGGTTCATAAAAGATAAAAAATGTTCGTATAGACGCTTCGTTTTGAAAGTTCATCGTAAGGTTCATGGTGAGGTACGTCCTACTCGTAAACATCGCGATGTTACTAAAGATTTTGCAATACAAAATCCTACGCAGCACAGCGGGTACACACGTCACCTTAATACGTAGTATGCTTTGTCTGGTTAGTCATAAACAGATCACAGTCGTGTTAACTGTGTATCAATACGCAGCAAAAATCACTAGTGAATTCTAAGCTCATCAAACATTTCGCGCCTTGTCTTGCTCGCCGACAAGCGGGACGGAAACAAAACGCACACCGCGTACACTAGATACACTTGAATACCCGGGCGCTTCTCGCCCCCGCGTATTGCGTCACAGGCGAACGATAGTCGTAAATAGTAGTTAGGGCCCGTGCCCCGACTTTGAATGTCACGTAGCTCGCCACTTGACAGTTAGGTCAAGCCAGCTTCTCTGGCCAGAGTAAAGTAATGAGAGAGCTAACGGATCACCGGATCCGTGAGCCGGTTTCGATGAAGATGTAATAGTCGTCAAAAAGACTAATAGCGCAAACTTCACTGAAACCAGTAGCAGCAGCAGCATCTCTCGCGCAAAAATCACTTCAGTACCAAATCTAAGATTTTATAATACAAAAGTAAAGCTGGTACGAACGTCGCCTTGATACATAGTGTGGTTTGTGTCATTAGTTATAAGCGAATCACAGCAGTTCTTACTACGTATTAATTCGCAGCAAAAATTATCGCTTTCGTCTAAATTAAACGCACTGTCTCGCGACAAGAAAAATTTGTCTGCTAAACCTAAAATTTTCCAATACAACATTTTGCGCAACATAGCGTCAAGGTGGGTCATCTTTGATACAAAATATTGTCTGTCTCATTAGTAGTTATAAAATATTACAGCAGTGTTTACTATGTATAATCCGCGGCAAAAATTATCGTTACCATTCTAGGCTCATCTAGGGTTTCAGAGAAGATTAACTTGCCCTTACCATACCTGAGTATTCCAATACAAAGTCATGTGTATTGCAAAACCTATGTACGCACATAAGAGCAATCATACATGTCCCTTTAAAACAATATACACTGCCGGCCAAAACTTTGAGACCACCTTGAAAAAATTACAATATCGAATAAAATTCCAAAAGTTAATGCTCTACAAATTATCTATTTACCTTATTAAATAGGGAACTTGTTATGTAACATAA
>DWQX01006767.1:0-10932 GCA_018245475.1 Pharmacophagus antenor | reverse complement strand
TTTAACATTAATCCGTTTATTTTTAACCTATCTGTTTAAATAATAATTATAGGGTCTTATAAACACTATCAGTGCAACATATTAACCCCCTCCAAACTTTCCCTCCGCTACATTTGCGGCCTGATTTGGTCAAGGCAGTAGCGCGTTATGTAGGTCATATTGCTTCACAATAGTTACAAGGGGTTTGCATTACGTAATAGAACAATGTTAGTTCTGTGAAATAATACAAATAACTATTATATTTCTCAATTAATTGTGTTACATAAAACACGTGATTCGTTAGCGTCTGCCTCAGCGGCGCAGCGGTTTCCCCATTTGCCTCATAACGCCGGGGTCCCGATTTCGATTTCCGGGTCACGGAAATAGCGGAAGCTGGATGACGGCGGGTCGTTTATCGAGCCCGCCTGGTTAGCGACGTCTTTCAATGTCAATCTTCCCTCATAAAAGCATTGCTCTGTTTCAGCAGTCATACACGTGAGAAATAAACTAATTCTGAACGAACACGCTAAGGCCTCACTGGCTCGTCATGTGATACCGAATTCAAGTGTTAGCACTTAACCGATAGGAAAAAAAAAACATTAAAAAAGTATTATACAACTAACGATAGAAACAAAATAAAAAATTCGAAATTTGAACTGAAATTTATGTCATACTTAGGTGGCAAAAGGAACAAAATTAAAATAAGAATTTCGCGTTAAATTTTAAATCTCTGTTTTGGTATTAAATAATAATATTTCTACATGTTACACAATACTTTCATATAATTGAGTCTTTAAAAAAAAAAACTAGCAAAATACTTAAAATTGACCACAGAGTAGATATTTTAGAGGCTGTGATGCTTTATATTCTGTGCTTAGATGTAGGCAAACGGCAATAATCATCTCTGTTAGGCGATAAGCCTTCACTACTGGTACCATAAGCCTCCCCTAATCTGCTCATACATCAGTAAAGGCTTATCTCATAACAATAATGGTAATAATATTTATCTCCATAACATTGTTTTTCTTTTTTTTTTTTTTAAACAAAACTATGGTCTCTTCTTAGATAGTGTTTTAGCCTAAGACCACATTCCTGACTTTCACTGGAGGCCTTAAAATTAAATAAATTATTCCCTTTAATACCCAATTACAACACTATGTGTACTCTAATTAGAAAATATACAATATAATATTGTATAAATATATATATAACTAACACAATCTGTGTAAATAATAAATAAATATATTAATTAAAATTAATAAACGATAAACTAGGTTATGTTAACTTACTTACATTTTCTTATATTACATTTATGTTGTAAGAGAAGATACCAAAATTTACAGCTTATTTTATGTTATAGGCCAAAACTTGACTTTCATTTCACCTGCTGTTAAGTGATGGTGAAGCATGTTTACCAAGAATACTTTTGGCTCTGACATATATGACTGCCAGAATACAATACTAAAAAACAACAACTAATATTGAGAGTAGTAAGTAACTAGTCATGTGTGTTCCAAAAACCCTACCACCATCCAGACTCCACTACCCCTGCAGCATGTGGTTCAAACCCAGGATCGCTGCATTTCAAGGCAAGCAGCTAAAGCACTGCACCATGGAGGCAGTCAATGCTAATAAGACTTATTTTCCCATAATGTGTAGGACAAACTTAAGACCTTTGCCATTTTGTTCAAATCTTAATAAAATGATATGTGTTCATTATGAAATGTAATAGCTAGTTTATATCTAGCATTTAAAAGCTTTATATGCTAAATCTATACTAAACATTTTTGTTAAGCATACAGGATTTTTAATGCTTCATAAGGTTATTTGTGATAAAAAAGACAAAGGATTGTAAGCCTTAAGTTACTTTCACACAAATATTTTTACATAATGTATACTATTTTTTTTTAATGACATAGATTAACACCTGACCACAAATTCATTTAGATGGTCAATTATCATGATGATATCTATGATCATTTTGTTTATTTATCAAAAAATATTAACATTAATTTCAACAGAAATTTTTCTACAAAAATATATGATACAATAATTTCAAAAACAAGATGGTAGGGTAGATCTCACAAGATGAAGAATCCAATTCACTCTACCCTTAAAACCTCTACATCATATGTCTGGGCTAAAACACTGATGCTAGTAGACTATTTCAATTCTTGACTATAAATATCTTATTTATTAAATTAAGATCCTCATTTTGAGTAGTAAAATCACATTTGCCAGACATGAGCCTGCCCTTTCTTCCTATTAGGTCAATACCTTCCATAAAATAGCTTAACTAAAATAACATGTGTCATGTTGCACACATATTACTCTGATCTCATGATAAGTAGCTAACCAGCACCTATGGTACTAGTTATCAGAGACTGATATACATACATAGATATCTTTAAATACATACTTAAATATATATTAACAACCAGACAGAACAAACACTGTTCAGTTGATAACATGAATGTTTGTTCTGACCAAGAATCCATCCTACAACCACAGATGTAAAAGATAGGGTTACCAATGGGCTAGTCAATACGATATTTGTAGACAGTGTGTTCATATTGTCTAAAATCAATGCTGTCTTAGAGCAAGAGTCTATATCTTAATGCACAAGCTTCAATATCTAACAATGAATGGTATTTTATAAGAATATTAATAGTGGCAAAACATATGAACATATTATTTGCATAAATATTTCAAATTTGACTAACTCTAATATTCATGTTTCATTATTACTACATTTTATGATTTGGTTAAATACATTAAGAGGAATAATAACACTGAAGCTATCATTTTTTTTAAGATACATAGCAAATGTGGTTTGTTTAAATCCACAATAGATAACATATCATGAAATATAAAAGGCAAAAAACATTTAACTAGGTTCGAAATTGTTGTTTAAAAGAGTATCATTGCCAATGTTGATTTATAATTAATATTTAACACATTCCATGCCAAACCATTATTATCTGATTTATGCAGCTATTTGATATTTTATCCACCATTAAATGTAATTATAAATGATTATGTAACAATTAAACAAAATTTTTTATAGTTTTATGCTATATATTGTATAACCCCTAATTTTTTGTGATTTAGATATAATTTCCTGAATGATATATTTTATAAATTGTTTTCAGATCATTAAATATATCTGTGTATATAACCCGAAGTGTATGCGGGCTAAGGATTAAGTAATTTTTTTTCGTCAGAACAATGCGAAATCGTATTAAGCGGCGTGAAAGTTCTTTGTTTTCATAACATGTTTACATCTTTAGTACTGCGTGAAGAAAGGATTGAACATTTGCCAATAATTTAGCAAGAAACATCGTGAATCAAAACGCATTATCTGCATTTGTTGTCGAATTAATAATAAAAAATACACAGACTACTACTTTTGTATCATATTGACTAAAAAAATATTTAAAATTATCTATGACATAAATAATAGGAACTAAGTCGGAAGAGCTTGATATTGATGTAAATAGTAAACTAAATACCCAATAAGAATGTTTATGGAAGTAAAAAATAGTTTGATAAGAATTGATAAGGTAAAAACCTTCTACTATAAAAATCTAGGCAAACGCGCGATGGAAAAAAATAACCTTACAATTGTTTTTTTGTAACGTTTTCCGCATCAATAATGTAAATTAAACTTAATGTATAGGTAAAATTCGCGTAAGTTACCTTACTAACAAGTTATATTAGACAATACTTTAATATAACTGTTTTAATTATAATTCTGCTGTTATATTCAAGGTAGTTGTTTCGCTCCACTTATCCAGCTAACGGGTATCCGCGAAAAGATGTAAAAGCACTGAAAAACTGTTACGGACACTTATTTCTTGTCACCTCGAATGTATTACAATTATCACAAAACAATGGATCACAGAATTATCACAAAACCACTGTTAACCGATAAATTATAAAGGTCAAAGTTCTAATTGTAATTAGGTTTAGCTGGAAGGCACTTTATTTCGCAATAATTTTAAAGTTACTTTATAAACAACATTAGATAGATGTTATACGTATGGATATCGGTTTGTGACTGACTTCGGATCGAAGTCGAAAGTCGTGCGAACACGTCACATCAATGACACATAGAGCGAGACAAAATAATACAAAAGAATGAGAGGCAAAGCGCTACAATTAAAACTATCCTACCAAGTAACGGAGGTCAAGAACCGAATGACGTTTAGCATACTCACGTAAAAAGAATTTGAAATAATTTATAGAAGCTAGTAGAAGCTTTCTTAAGCATATTTAAATAATATGCGTACAAATATTCAAATACGAGTTAATGAAAACAAAAAATAATTATTGTTTAATACTGCCATCTAGCGCAAAACGGTGACAATAATCCTCATGATAATTATTAGAAAGCCCAGAAGGTGTCAGCAAAGTTACATTTATGAAATTGCACAATATTTTTCTATATTAATGTCTGACAAATCGTAACAAAGCAATACAGTGTACTCACGCGTCAAGGTCATTTTAAATTATACCTTAGAAACATCGTGGTTTTATTCTACTTCCGTGTTACACTATTAGCATCTAAAACACACAATTTTTCTAATAGTTACATAAAGTTGCAAAACTAGTGAACGCGATTAAAAAAGTTTTTAGATTACTTATTTTGAGTTTAAAAAATATTTTTAGGTTTTCTTTAACCAGTTAAGCGTTCTGTACGATTATACCCGTGAGTGGTAAAATATGATTATGGATATTACGATAAGTTACAAGATTTAATTTTCATTGTATTCGATTGTAAAAAAGTGTAGTCGTTAATTTTTTTTTAATTATGTAATTACGATACAAGCAACTGGGTAATGAATGTGTTATTGCGATATATTTAAAATAATAAATAACAAAGTATTGTTGTTTTTATACAGGTTGGAGTCGTGTTTTGATCTATAAGTGTAATCTTATAACTCGTGACAAACTATTATCAGTCTTATATAAGCGTGTTTAGTTTGCATACGAATTGAATGAAGCAACATAGAATTACGTGCCTACATATTTGTACTTAATGAAGCATTAATCATAATTAATCAATAAACAATTATTTTCCTTACACATGATTTTATATGGATATATATGAATGGTACTTAAATATTACGTAACACATGATGGATAGTTTTATGGCAGTCAGTGGCTGTGATGGGTGATGAAAATAATTGTCTTCTCTATTTACAACTTTATTTTATAATTTACACATATATGTACAACTGTATATCAAATTAGGATATTCAGTCAGTACAAATTTACATCAAAACAAAATCCCGAAATTTTGTCTCTTTTCAATATATATATGTTCTTAAATTTCCCTGGCAACCAGGCCGGCGCATATATATATACAAAAGAGGTTGCAGTTCCGCCACAGTTTGATGCAGTACATCAATTTGAAATTAATTAATTTCATATACTGCACCAAATAAAATTTGTTTATGACCATTTGTAACATGAAAAGAGCAGTTTCATATGTAACTCATAAATGGTTTCGCCGATATAAAAAAAAAGGTATGTGTTTTAGTTTGTTACAGGTAAACTCGAAAACGAATTTACCGTTTTGACCAGAATTACGCGGGTAATTAGCTGTTAATGCAATGATTTCAATGGGCTGCTTTTGATATTACAAATAAAGATATCGCGCAAAACAATTAAAACTATTAAAATTGAGAAGAGTCACTTTCAGTTTTATTGATAATTGTTTGAAAGAAATGACTTAGGTTTAAAAAGAAACTGGGCGCTTTTTGTCTATTCATTTGTATTTTACATTGTTTTTCTAAAGCAATAACAACAACATCGCTGAGAGTTTCGCAAAGGGGCTTTCGTCATTTGATAAGGAATAATTCGAAGGTGGTTTTAGACCATTTATATTTGGAATTCCGTTGACCATTTACTATTGTTTTTTGATGTTACTTTCATGTCCAACGAAGCTGGTACCCGCCCGATTCATATAAATGGTCACCCACGTCACGCGCTCGCTCCTCTATGCTTTGTCATTTATTTATTTAACATAAAAATTAATCTACCTCCAGTATATGCACCAATTATCAGTTCAACGACGCGGAGAATAAAAAGTTTCAGTGAAATTTGAACCCACAAATCCCCACTATAAAAGTGAAATTTGAAAAAAAAAACCTGTTTTTAGTAGATACTTACACAACGCGAAGGACATACCTTCTAAATTCAGGTCAGCAAGACTAGCGGTTAAAGTTGTGCCTTGAGTGCGGACGGTAAGTCTCACCCGCCTGACTAGCCACGACTCTCAACGTCAATCTGCCGCCATAACAGCGTTGTTATTCCGGCACTCGTACGCGTGATAACCAGGAGTTGTCTGGGCTAACACGTTTGACCATATACCACTTCACTGTAACTTAACATCGGGTGAAATTGAGGACGAGTGTTGTTAGCTCGTAGCCGATACAAAAAATCAGTGAATCAGTCAAGGCTTTGAATTTTATATGTATATACAACTTAAGTGATTTTAATTATTTTTTTGATTTTTTACTCGCTAGTATTTCAAAATTCTTAATTTATACTTAATAAAAAGGCAGAGGAGCCGAGGACCGCATATGGTGGAAGGCATCGGGGAAGGCCTGTGTTCAGCTGTGGACTGACACAGGCTGAAAGTGGTGATGATGAAATAGGCAAACGGCAAGGTGACAGTCGACCTTCGCCAGTCGGAGAAGCGCGTCGGGAAGCGGAATTGAAATGTAAATTTTTCGCTTAAACCGTATTTTTTTTTTCAATTGAACATTATCTATTTAGAAAATGTTGCGCTAAAGGATCGCCTCATTTCGTATGCGGTTAAATTACATACAACAATCGGGCTACGATAAAGGTGGGAAATTCCCATTTACCAATTTAACATTTTTAGTTACTTAATTCTATTATATATTTTAATTCAATACACGTCGAGTGTAGATTACTTAATGCTAAAGCATTGCATCTCAATCAACGTAAGGTGCGGTAGTTATGAAATGAGGTGGTGTAGATAACAAAAATACATACATATGAAAGCACGAGCTAAGCAGCTGTTCCTAGAGACATGAAATTTGGTGTTTTCTTTGTGATGTACTGATATCCATTAAAGGTTTTCTGAATTCCACCCTTAAAGGAGGGTATGTCGGTTTAAATTACAATGAAACTTTTTATTCTCAGTCGATGGATTCAAAAACAAACTGAACTGATACCCACGCTGAAGAGTGATCAATCTAAATATTAACACTAGATTTACGGGATCCGTCATTTTGACGGGACAACCGTAAATAAGAAAGCTGTGTAAACTAATATGCGTTTGACTTTTTTATTTTTTTTATTGCCTCTGGCAAATTATTTCTTTAGAAACCTTTATAAAAAGAGAAAATATAAGAATAAAATAATGCATAAAGTTATTACAGATTCGAAATTAATTACAGTGCAAATGTGTCCGTAAATGTAGTGCTAAATATAAAAATTATCACTGAAAAAATCATCTGGTAACGGCTAGTTAAGGGATATAATTGAAAAACTTGTAACGAAAACAATTTCACACGCAACGCATTTTTTTTTTATTTGAATACGGGCATAAACACGAGAATCGTAAATATCATCGTCATGAATTGACATTAATGCAAACTAACAAAAATGGCGGTTGACCTATGACATAAAAAAAGAATACCGCTGCGTTTCACGTCAGTCTTCAATAGATGGCGCGCTATAAATCGATAAATTATATGATGATTAAAAGCGAATGTGCAATACAAACATTTTTTTGTTATATGGTGATCACTTTTCATAACTATCGCGGGTGAAAATAACTAGTGTGGAAAATGTGCACGTTTTAGAATACATACAATATATTCACAACTAATAGTAGTGATTCGATGAAATTTTCGTAAATAGACAACGTATAGTGTCACTAAGATGTTATAAAATAAAAAAAAAGAAACAGTTTTTAATTTAATTTTCTATTATCTTTTAACGTAATTAAATTTTTAGTTTTGACAAAGTGACTTCTTGAATAGTTCAGAATCGGTACGCTATATCACGCTGCAAAATGACAATGCACTCTTCCTGACCCCCATATCGTTGGGTTTAGCGCACACGTATTACTTTATCTATAATGGGTTATAATAATGGCGGTGTAAAATTCACGTCCGGAATATTCCGGCTTATCAAGTAGCAGGTATACAGTTGACCACAGTTAACCCCAGTAATATATAACCGCTGCTGCTGCTGCTGCTGCTGCTGGATTCGGTGAAGTTAGCGGTGTTAGTCTTATGACGACTATTACAGCTTTATCGAAACTGGCTCGCGAATCACCGGATTCGCGAGCTATCGTATATAACCGCTCGTTTATAATAGAAATATGGCACTTTAATTAAATCAGATATCTTTAAAAAGGCGACGCTGTTATACCGGCAGATTGATATTGAAATTGGTGAATACCAGATTCCTCATGTGGCCCACAAACGAACTTTCGTGTTATAAAGAGATAGGTAAAAGATTGAGGCACGGAAGCAGTGCTGATTATTGGTCAGTAAATGATATAAATGAAACAAAAAAAAATATTTGCCAGTCTTCTGTTTTAGATCTCTTAGAATGATTTGAAGATAACATTAGACAGACTAATTAACAGATGCCCATTATCTAGTCATATGTATATTAACACTAGATTCACCGACACATTTTTATGGTTTTCTTTTCGAGTCTCCAGTAATTTTGTGCATTGTTGCATTATTATTTTTCCTGTTTTGCCAATAAAATGTATATAACGATATTGACAGAGGCGGTATAAAGAAAAATAAAAAAAGTCAAATGCATTAGTGTACGGAACTTTTTATTTAGGGTAGGTCCGTCAAAATGATGGGTCCGGTCTAGTATTAATGAATACACTTATATTAAGTACTATATTATTTTTTGTATAATATTTATATAATATTAATTTATTTGCATAAGTCAATGCTTTTCGCCACTACACTTGCATCTTCATGACTCGTTACGCGCTCGGCAGCACGACGTCCAACCACGACACGACATTTGAAGTTAAAATGATGTGGTGTCACCGATTATGTATGCGGAAAATAGCAATTTTTGTTTTCATTGTCTTAAAATATTTCCTCCCAAAGTGCTCCACACGGAAAGACCTCTAGGTTTCCACGGGAAACCACACACAGGGGTCCACGTTGGCGAGAAGAAAAATGGTGATTCACGAGTTCTCAGCCAAATATTAAAAATTTGCTGTCACTTCATCAATTACACCCGTCTCATAAAAATTATGAGTATTTTTTTTATTATTGCCTATTCAACTTACAGTCGATTTTGACTGTGTATAATTATAATTAAATTAATATAATTATTAGGACATAGGAAAATGAGCTATTTTTTTTATCACCACTGCGTAGGGGCTGAGACTCGACCGTGACGTGTTTTATGAGTTTTGGTGAAATAGTAGAAACGTACCAGCAGGTGGTCTACGGAAAAAAAACGTATAACTTTGAAAGTAGTCTACGAGAAATAAGGTTAGGGAAACTCTGTCCTAGAGCTTCGCGGAATAACGCCGAAACTATAAATTATCAAATTACATCGTGCAATCGAGTTTAATACAATTACTAACCTGTGTGTAATTCTTGTTGACAGCAGCAACGTCTTCCGGATCCGGGCTGAGGCTCCGCATTGTTGGTAGCACGTCGTCCAGCATCATCTTTCTCTTTCCAACTTGTTGGCTCGATTAACAGATTTCTTTCTCAACTCGCGTTACTGGTAAGAAAGAGAGAGACCGTGAGGCACATGTCGTTTTTATTATTTTTCATTGACTTACACCAGAATTAATTTTCTCGCTTACGGGCTAAGACTTGGCGACAATTTCACCTGATGTTAACACCAGATTTGCCGACCCATTTTTATGCTTTCCTTTTGTACATTATTGTATTCTTATTTTTCCTGTTTCGCAATAAAATTTATAAAACAGTGTTGCGAGAGGCGGTATGATACAATGAAGAAGTCAAACGCATGTTAGTGTACGGAACCTTTTTATCTCGGGTTGGTCCGTCAAAATGACGGGTCCGGTAAATCTAATGTTAAGCGATGATGGGCCTGTAGCTGACGCGTGGTCACCGAGAGTTCTCTGACTGTAATATAGTATTCCGACGCGACAATTTCATTCGTATGCAAAACGCAATTTTTTTAGCGTAAATATTCAAAAACGTTAAAATATTTATGTAGCAATGGAAGCATTTAAAAAATTTAATATCTTGTATACGATACATCTATATTTAGACAAGACGCACCGGTTATACCACAATTTATTACTTTCTTATTGAAAAATCGTGTATTATTGTAGTATTGTAAAATAAGGCAACAATCGTTACATTATTTAGTTGACGTTTTTTTTTTTAATTTAAACAAAAGTGACATTGTCGGTGCGCTGTCACTCCCTGATCTGTCACCGGTCGGGGACAGGGTTGACAGCCTACGTAAACATGGAAAAGTATGTACCGCCTTTAGCCATTTTAAATGATATCATTAGATTTTTGTTCATTCACATATTTGTATTAACAGTCCATTGTATTATTATAGAATAAGTATTGTGAGTGGTGGAATGGTGGGTTTTCAATACAGTAAATGCAGTTACCACACGACTCTTTACTGTGTCCGTGGCACAGTGTTACAACCGCTTGCCTTGTTACGCGGTCGTTCCGGGTTCTATTCGCGGGCCACAGGAGCAGTGGAATCTGGACGGTGGTAGGGTGCTTCGAGCCCGCGCGAATAGCTACCGTCCTCAGTGTTTCATCTGCCGCCCTAACAGAACATGTTCCGGCAGTCGTGAATTTTCGAGAGGGAAGTACACTGGGCGAACACGCTTGACCATCTAAGACCTCATTGTCACTTAACATGAGGTGAAATCGAAGCCAAGTGTTAGCCCATGACATATATATATATATATATATATAT
>DWQX01006766.1:0-10932 GCA_018245475.1 Pharmacophagus antenor | reverse complement strand
AGTTTGTTTAACGGTCCCAAAAGTAAATAAATGCCAAAAAACTTGTTTTAGAATATAGTTATTTTTTAATTGGCCTTAAATAATCGAATTTTGGGGGATTTTTCAAAAACCTTTAAAATCCAAATATCTCGAAAACTATTAATTTTCGGCCGTACCAAGGGGAGTTAAATTTACAGTATTTAAGCTTGTCATGTCCCGGCAGGAAGACGGCAAGTTACCAGTAACCCTATATAATATATTATTATATAAAAGTACGTCCTTGAAAGTAATTTTGCGCTGTTTACTATGGTGACCTTTCTTTAACTATTATTTAGGTCAAGCATAATGCCATACTAGGCATTTACAAATCTAACCACAGCTAAATGCTCACCGCGTTAGTGAATTGTAAAAAATTATAGGAGTAGTAATGACATACGTTTTAAAAATAGTTACGATACAAATTTAACAATTATTTACTTGTTGTATAAAATTAGAAATTGTCAGTTAAAAATGTAATGTAGCCAAATTCCCATAACATCAATGTTCAAATATATTCACTTAATAAAAACTGGGCAAACAACTAAGAAAATTTGAATAAATTTACTGTTAGAAGTTTTGAACAGTTGTCCAAACTTAAAACACGGTATCCGTTATTATGAAATATCTAGACAATTTTATTACTAAGTTTTCGATAACAGGACTGTTGAATTTACTCATAATTATTGAGTAATAAACAGTGGAAAAGCTTAGCATATAAATTAAAAAATAAAATTCTCCTTGTGATAAAATATATATTATTCTTAATAAGTTACGGCCTGTGTAGGTGAGAAGGGCTGATTAATTACTTGTTTTATGTACAAAATCTTGCGGTAGTTTGAAACGGCGGAGTGTAAATGCGACTATTCCATATACGTTATATTGAATGCATATGAAAATAGTCCGCATTAATTATGTAATCCTCTTTGCCACAAATTGATTTTTATTTACTTATATTCTTATAATTCACGAGATATTTTAAAAAACTTGATTAACATGAAAGTTAAATCTGCGACTAGTTGGCCATCAGCACAAGAAATCATATTTTCACTCAAAGGAAATAATCATTGGTTTTAAATGAAAAGTCCATTTACAGATAAATGTAGTTCGTCACCATTTAGAAATTTTTAATTGCTATCAATTATTTACCGTGCAGTGAAAATACAGGAGCTGGATTGTAAATAAGACATGATTAAAGAATGTGCATTTATATATCTATTTATATATTTATATATAACTGTTTTAGTTATATGGATATTTTTCGGACGTTTTTTGATGTGTAACTTTATATAAAAATATGAAACGTCGGAAACTTTGAAGGAATATTGATTAATGTTCATGTAACTGTCTCCATACACTCCCGTTCTGCTATCGTTTATTTTGGTAAATAAACCGTAAAAATGTAATAGTTGACGAAAGTTTCAATTGTTTTAATAACAGGGGCATAAATTATATTGTTTCTTTAATTTTCTAAAAATTAAGGTACAGCGACTACTGTAAAAATATAATAAAGAAATATCTTCCTTTTCGATTCATTCAGACGAAATCGTTGGCATGGCGACTCGGCTACTTGCGCAGTATCTCGTTCTGTTTGAAATAAATTGCAGATACCTTTTCGTATATATAATGTATCTATTTAATTACTTAATTGTATCTGACAACACGTACTTAATGCATTTCGACCTTTTTAGCAGTGAACCATCAGCTATAGTGAAATTATTATCTCATTATATCGAATGCAAGTCTCAATAAAAGTTATTGGTTGTTCATAAGAATACGGTATCCTCATGGTTAGTAATGATAATAATTGTCATATCATATGAACTAGAAGTCCCAAACGTTGGTCTTAATATTTTTATTTACTATATCAAATGTTCTAATGGCTTTTCTGTCATTTTACATAATATACAAAATAATATATATAAATGCATCCACAAGTTTTACTTAGTAAAATTGTTTCAACGGATTATTGAGAAGATTTTGAAACTTTTCCAAATCAATTTGAGATTACCTAATTAAATTAAGAAAAAAAGAAGTACGAATCAAAAGCTATTTATACTTATTATCGAAATATTAAGAATGTATACATAATTAAGAGAAGATTATTTTTGTTTACTAAATAGCGAATTTTATACTGCTGGTTTTCTGTCGCCGCAAATTATATTATCTAATAACCGAGATATAAACACAATATATAAATTGAAGTTTATAGAAAAATGAATTCTTCATTTAACAGGGATTAGGAATATTAATGTAGTTTTACATATTATTATTATTGTTACATATACAAGAATGAAGGAATGCATTAATAATTTTCAAGGTATATTTAAATTTTACAAATAGTAATACACTCTTTTAATCGATATATAGGGTATTTCAGAATGTTCGTGTTTAGATATTAAATAAAAAACAACAACATCAATTAAAACTCGCTTTTTTGTTAAATTAAAGAGCAGTTCTTGAAGTTTATTTATGAAAAACAACCGTTTGCAAATGCGCGCCATTCGCTTCTTCACACTCATTTAACCTGAAGCTAAAATTTTTAATCACTCGATGGAGCATCGCTCTTGGAATAGAGTTGATTTCTTCAGTAATTCTTTGCTTCAAAACATTCAGGTTGAATTGCAATGAATTGTAAACTTTACTGTTTGGCTAACCCATAGGAACAAATCAGCAGGCGTTAAATTAGGGCTCCTCGGTGGCCAGTTGTAGTCTCCTCGGCAGCTTATCATTCTTCCAGGGAATAAATCCTGAAGAGCAGATGAGTCATTTGTAACATGACAAGTGGCTCCATCTTGCTCGAAAAAGATGTTGCGGTTGTTGCTATACTGGTTTTGCATTACTGTAGCTAAAAAAGTCCGGATCATATGGCAATATCGATCATAATTAACGGTCTGATTTCAACCTCGGTCATCTTCAAAAAATAAGGACCGATAATTCCTTGACTTGATATGGCGGCAACCCAAACAATAAATTTTGGCGAGTGCAAGGGCTTCTGATGCAGTTCTAGCGGATTCTCGGAAGCCCAGTATCTGTAATTTTGTTTATTTACGTGACCTTTGATGTGAAAATTTGATTCATCGGAGAACCAGATGTTATTGAAACTCCTAAAACAGTTTTTTATTGTCCTACATATTTGGACTCGTTTACCAGGATCATCAAGCTTCGTTTCTTGAACAATAACAATTTTATAGAGTTGAAAATGTAAGTCTTTCGAAATAATGCGATGAATCGTAGATTTGATCAAATTAAAAGAAGCTACGCGCAATCTCAACAATTGTCGTGGGTCGTTCATAACAGACTGGCGAACGCGGCCGACGTTCATGCTCGTTTTTCATGTTCTTTTGTGCCCAGACGATTTGTCTGGCATTGTATTCCCATTCTCTTCAAACTTGCATACCCAATGTTTAATTAAATTGGCACTTGGCACGTGTTTTAAGCTTGTTACATTAAAATGTGTCCTCTAGAGACGACGAACAACAGTGTAGGTATCGTTGTTTTTATAAAACGCTCGCGCGTTAAACGCGCGCTGCGATCCCGTGAAACGATTCATTGCTACTAAACTTAACAAGCCGGCCAAGCGATTGAGGACACTCCTCTCCCCCTGCTACCTTCGGTTGATGCGTAGTGGTTAATTCAAAAATGAAAAACATTCTGGGACGCCCTTTACATTAATTAAAAAAGTGAATTACAATGAAAATTTTAGATTATCGAAAATGGATTCAAGAATCGTGTTCTATTTTTTGTTCGAGTTACGAGTTTGTTGATACTGGTGCAAAGTTACAAAGTATTTTCATTGTTTTCTCCGCTAACAATACTTTAATAGTTGCACAGGAACAGCGAACGGGAAGAAAGAAAAGAATATTTTATTCGGGAGGGTGACACACATGGAAAGTTTTCTGTATTTTCATGCAAACTAGCGAGTAACAATTGTGCCGCTGCGAGGGCGGAGTGACTCGCGACCATTGTATCCCCGCCCTCGTAACTCACCCTGAAAAAGCAGCCAGCCTTGCACACCCTGCCATTGTTCCACCAACCTACATCTCCATACTAAAATCGTAAAAATACTGTATTAAAGACAATTCTGTGCTCTTCGTTCGTCAGTCTCGCTAATAATAGGACATTTACATCAATTATTCAGATAGAGAGCGCATGCTAAATTAGATTTAGTAACGCTGAATTGGGTCGCTGCGGTATATTGTAAAAAATTAAATTCCACGGCATATTTTATGTACTGCAAAATGTATGTAAAGTTCAGAGTCGATTTTTTATCCGATTCAATGGGTATAACGAAAAGAATCATGTTAACAGTGGCTTTACGCGATGCGTTTCGATGTAACAATTTTCATTAAAAAGTTCCATATTTATATTACATCCTTTATGCAAACTTTGATTTATATTTTTTGGTGAAAAAGGACATATTAGGATTATTTAATTTATCAGATTACTATAGTGTCGAAAAGAAAAACACGAGAAAGTGTCCGTAAACCTATTGTTAAATTTCGAAATTTGAAAGATTGTTATTGAACTGATGTCATTTTATCAACATTTTAACTACTAGCATCAAGATACTCTATGTAAAACTAGCTATTTGGTTTAATGATATTATTACTGTTTTAAAATTTAAGATAACTGTCATAAGAAAAGAACATCGCGCTGTCGTAAGTTGAAAGGCAAATATTGCCAAAGCGTTAACGTTCTGACTTCTCCGTTGATCAATCAACATTGCAAAACGTGTTACAATATTAAATGGCTAAGAAAGGTAATGAGCTATAATAATCTATCACGACTTTACACGTTGCAAATATTATGTAGGTAGAGATGATGTTAAATTTATACCCGACTATTGGCTATCAATCTATGATGCGATTATTGTGTTTGTAGATTTAAAGCTCCGATAGCAAAGTAAATGTAACGCAAGGTAACGGTCGCGTCATGTCTAATTTAACTGTTTATGTTGTTTCATAAATACTTTACAGATTCGAGGACACCTCGCTAAAGAATAATTGTTGTTGTGCCTTTATACTTTACTTATACAATTTAAAATGATTAGATTTATGATTTACTAGCTATGCCCGCAACTACTATAGCTTATGATCCGCCTAAGAGTATGGACTAAAATTGTACCAAGTTTGGTTCAAATCCGTTTACTAGTTTTGGACTCATGTGTCATGCTCATGTTGACTAATACAGACAGACAAAAAATTTACTGATTGCATTTTTGACATCAGAATCGATCACCAATCGTCTTTCAATATTAAATTTGAATATATATTCAATGTACAGAATTTACTTCTCTACAGTTTTATTATAAGTATAGATATAAAGCAATCTTTTAAGTATCTACATTCATAAAACAAAACTATAATAACAGCAAATTTTTATCGTTTTAAATATTTACATGATAAAAATAAAAAAATACAAAATACCTTGATAATAAGAATGATTTTTATTCCTTTGCTATATATATGTATTGACATAATTTTGCCAAAGAATAAAGTTGTTTTATGTTTGATAAATATGTTTGCGCGATGTACCTAAATTAAGAATTATGGAAGCAATTTGCAAATTAATCATCAAATATGAAACTACTTTATTTTGTATTTTTTTATTATAATAGCCAAATATAACCGTTTTATTAGGTACTTTAATTAATCAACTTCCACCGACACACGACACACACCAATAAGGTCAATTGTTTGAGATAAACACGACTCGTTTTCGGCATTGCTTATCGAACCTTACTTTGTAACACGAGCCTACATTTGCACTTTTTTGTTTTACTAAAATAAATGCGAACGTGGTATAAGTTCAAGCAAAGGCCGGCTAACAAATCTGTTTGGAATACCAAATGAAGCCATGTAAAAGTTATGTCGATAAAATATTTCTTTACATAAAGCTCACAAAACAAGTTAATAATCTTTATATTTAAAAATAACCCATATGAAAAAAATATTTTACTGATATTAATTCTTTAGCACAAATTTTTATACGACAAGTTTGACGAGACCCCGAATTTTCAGTGTAGTCAACACTAATTTAAATTTGAGATATAAAATACTTTTTATCTATGTACACACATCCGTACATTTACTTATTGTTAAAAAAATTGATTAATTAAATTAATTAAATTAGGTACTTTACAATACTCTTATTGGATTAGATATTCGTTTTGGTTTTAACTAATGAAAGTAGAAATGCTTTATTAAGAAAAGTTTGTACTTGTAGATTGGTAGAAAAACGTATTTATGATAATTTGAATAACGTAAGATAATTATTTTATGAAAGTTAATTGAAGATATACTTGTCACTAGAAGAACATATATTTGATTATAATTATCATCAGCTAGCTGCTGTCCATTGTTAGAAATAAGCGTTTTCCAAAAATTTATCCAATTCTTGCATGTGCTAGCTGTCCCTGCGAATTTCGTATCGCCTAACGCATGTTGTGTTACCCTTTTATTGAACTTATTTTGTTACGTGTTAAATCATTCCTGATTTCCCAGGATTTTCTTATTCTATTACTTTCATAAAGTTTTAAAATAAAAGTTTTTCGATAGCACCATCTAGTGCTAATTTGTTAAACTATACGTGGGAATATTTCATTTTCCTGGGACAAAAAGTAACCTAAATTGAATTATAGACAGACTTTATATTAATTTACTACCATTGAAATAATTCAATATGAGGAAAATATTTTTAACCACTCGCTCATAGGAACTCCTAATTTCTCCGGGACAAAAAGTATCCTAAATTTTAGTACATGAAATAAGTGACTTACTTGCCAAGTTTCATAAAAATCTGTTTAGTAGTTTTCACATGATTCGCGGTCAAAAAGACAGACAGTCACACATAAAAAAGAGATTGTTTTCGCTTCTATATGCTCAAGAAACTTAAATTCAGATAAAATTAAAAAATATATTCAGTGTGCATATTCGGCTGAGTTACAGTTCTATTGTATGTATAGATTGTGTAAACTAAGCAATAGTTTAAATTTACATTATGAGTTCTAAGACGGAATTATTGTTAAAGCAAATAATAACAAAAATTTTGATGAGTTACATATCACGGTATGTTTACAGTTTTTATACATATTAGTAAAAACGTACAATATCTATTAAAATCACTAACGAAATACCTCGTATGCCTGCAGTGCGCAGATCTTTCTAATCGTTCGAACTACTTCACCTACTTGCCAACGTTGCGGAGTAAGTAGTTGATATTCAAAGAGCTAACGTACTTACCGCTAAAAACTTCTATTTGCGATCGGCAATTGTTTGATGTACGACTGGATTAAGTGGAACATGGATTTAACTTTTATTTGTGCTTTGATAAAATTTTGTTGATTTATAGTTATTTGTGTTATAATTAAATTATTTTTAATAATTAAAAAAACATTATTGTTGAAAAGTAATAAAAAACGTGTAAATAACAATAATTATTAATAATATCTCTTTTATTGCATATTAAATTTGATTAAGAATTTAAATGTTATTCTGAACAAATAAAAAGAAAATATAAAGTTTCGGAAACATTTTTGTTGATCGTCAATGTGAAAATGTAATTAAGATCTTTTTCCAAACAATTTTATAGTCACAGATCAAATATTTGGAACGACCGTTAATTTCTACTCTAGGAAATTTGATGCTCGGATACTTTACATGCTGCGATATCTATTTTCTATTCTTCACTGGAAGTACAAGTAACGACGTTCACGATCTGGCCCACATTCAAGTGTTTGAAAGAGAAGCTTTGACCACAAGTGAAAATACGGGGCAGTGTGATACGTCTTTTTTTACCTATCGAAAATATAACTTCGTAATTCATAGGTATATTATATGGTAATTGATCATTATTGTACACATCGTTGTGTTGTCCTAGAATAAAGAGAGGCGTCGTTGTTGTAAGTGTATACGTATCTAATAGATGAGTATAAGAAATGTTTGGTTCATGTTTAAATATGCACCCGTTATGGACAAAACAAACGCTTGACGCTACATGTTCCGTCTAACGGATCGTCTATTCTGTTTGAAATTTTCTCCGCTCATTCGTAGTTCATTGGTATCTGTCGTTTGCAATTTTGTTTTAGAAAGTACGATATTATCCATACACATTAACATTTATTTTGATACCTATGTTTGCATGCAAATTACCAATAATTACCGAAAATTATAAATTTACAGTAATGAACTCGATTGTAGTGAGTCAAATATACTAAATAGCATTTTTAATGTTCAGGGTTCGAAATCATTTATTTACAACTTTCTCCTTTGTTTGGTAAATACTCTATTTGATGTTGGTCATAAACGTAATCAATCGTGTTTACTTATTGTCACTAGGTCGCTTCAGTGGTTCGAACCAAGTACAAGAACCAGGTAAAATTAATTCAGATAATAACAGAAATATAATTAGTTATTCATGACGTTTATTGGGATTCTATTTTATAAAGTAAATTTACTAGTTAGCGATTTAATAAAATACTTGTAATTTTATTATTTCTATTAGATGTGCTTTATTTTTTTTTTATGAAAAGGTAATATCTATGGTACAGGTTTTTATTAATAAGTTTTAATGATTTGGCTAAAATTATTGTATCTTTTGAAAAAGAAAATAATATCGCGTTTTCGTACTGTCTTTTTACGAACTGTGTGCAAATCTTTCTCTGAAAATGTAGAATTATGTATATATTTATATTTGAGCGTTAAAAATGTACGAAAACAAACCCGGATGTATTTGCTCTTTCTCAGAGACGGTTTATAAATAAATGCAAAACGGACGACGAACCTGAAAACCTCGTGCGACATCTCCTCGTTAACTGTTATAAGGCGTTAAAATAATAATTTAAAGATTTCTTATACTAAGAAGTGGAGATGTGTTGGTCGGGGGCATGCGGTCGACTGTGCCCGGTAACGGTACCTTCTGCGCGGCGATTGGCCCTGCAGACGTTGTCTCTGCAATCCAATACATCTAATACTGTTATTAAAATTATGTACGTATCTCTGTCTATCTTGACGCACTTTCACCACATGTGATAATCGCCAGCATCGATCACGATAACATCGATATTCTTATTCCGATCCGCTTAGCATATTTTAACACCCACATAAAGATATTGATGCGGCGATGAAGGCGTCTTATTTTCGTCTACATTACTTTGACCGCGATGAACGGAACGTTTACAAAATATTTACTTTTATAAGCGGACAATTAAAGTGAAGAAAGCTCGCGAATATGTCAATAATGCTGTCGTTTTGAGAACCTGCACAGGCTGTTTGGGAGCTTGGAATTTCTTGTGTGAGAGGCGGAAGCAACGAGTATCTCCTTGATCTTGTGCTCTATGAGTATGGACATTCCGAGTCGTTGTATAGGAAGCGTGTGTCGCAAAGTGCCGCTGGGCTACGCTGACAATAGCACGTTCGACCTTGTTCGCACGCTCGTCCCACTCTCCATTTATTGACTTGTTGTCCGCCCTGCTTACCTGAGGACTTTTAAGTCATTTATTTATTAAGGAAGTGTTACTTCAAGTTTATAGTAGTATCTGATTTTTATGTCTTAATAATTTTATCCTGTATTAAATTTCTCAGTTTTGTGTACTATCCTATCTTAAATGTACTTAACTTTGATTATAAATACTTAAAAACACTCATTATCTTATTAACGAAAAATGACCAGGCTTACCAACATAACATTCAATTACTCTTGTTTTTCTTACTTTATATTTTTACATGATTGTGATATTTAAAGTATAGGGGTCAAAATAACATAACTCATTACTTAACCAACTTAACTTGATTGTTTAAACATAATTGTGTATAACAAAAAGATTGTTCATTTAAAAACATTTAAAATGGTTAAAGACTTTTTTTTATTGAAAGTACGTAGTCGTATTTAAAATAATTATAAAGTTACATAATTACGAGGACCTTAATATAGCAATTCTAAAGGCAAGAGATTTAACTAATTATATATAAAAAATTGCTGGGAGATTCATTCTATTTTGCTGCTACTTGAAAAATAGCATTTCGTTTTAATAATTTTTGGGCATGTTATTGTGTCGTATTATGAAGTAACAAAATAAGCTAACACTTCATTACAGTAAATTAATAATATCTAGAATATTATTATAATAATTATTAGAAGTTGGCTAACAATGATCGTAGTGTAAAATGCAGGAAATTTAATATTGTTCCCAAACAGAATGCAGGTGAAAAAACATTTTATCTTTTCATTGGTTCTATTTGTGACTGAACAAGTGTATTTAATCGTTACTTACCAGTAAGTTCAAACAAGGTGCAATGAGTGATATGTTTTTGCTCTGGAGCATACCCCTGAAGTTGAGAATGTTATAATAGTGATTCCAGGGTTGTCGAATTTTCTCACTTCATTTATATACATTTTTGTTTATTTCTCTAAAGCCAACCCACTTATTTTATTGTACTTCTACTAATATCTTATTAAATATAAACATAAAATAAAAGTAAACAACAATTTTCTTGACTCTTATTTTTTAATCGGCAATGGTCGTGCACGTGGACTGAATTTCACCTGATATTAAATCAAAATGAGGCCATAGATGGTAAAGCGCGCTCGCCGAGAATACTGTAGACTCACATATGCCTGCTGAAACACAGCAATCCTGTTATGGCGGCAGATTGTCGTTGAGGGAGGTACATAGCCTTCCAGTTCCAAAAAAAGCCAACCGTCATCTGGCATTTCAGACTCCACTGAAATGCCAAACTCAGAGGCAAACAATCAACAGAGTTCATCTACTTAATTTTAAAAACCCTCCTATTTTGTGCTTTGTAGATAACGTATATCAAAACAATCAAACAGTTCTATTAATATTTATTATCACGAAAATCCCATATATATATATGGACAAATAGATATGGAATTGATACATATATATATATATAT
>DWQX01006765.1:0-10935 GCA_018245475.1 Pharmacophagus antenor | reverse complement strand
GTTAAAAAAATCATCATTCATCGACATCAACCAAGGTCCTCCACAACGATTGGTCAAGTGTTACCCGCATTCAGCGGATTTTCGTAATCTTCAAACTGATTATAGTTCTAGCATGTGAGAACTCAATTTTACCGATACACTGCACAGTTCTTCGAACAATGTGACTGCCACTTAAGACTAGCAATAGTGAATAATGTTAATAAGTATTTATTGGTCACTAATGAAGCTAGTGCTGCGGTTGTCTGTATTTAACGAATATAAACCTAGAGAATATCCTTTACCATTGCTAATCGGGTGACTCCACAAAACCGTCTTACCCATTGGATATTTGATATGGTCGTAGTAGTCCGGTACTTCAGACTTGTCGACTGGTTTCAGGAAAGGCCATGCCGCTGCGTGGTTTTTCATCTAAAAAATTAAAAAATTTACATAATTGAAGGGGGACTCTACTTTTTAACATTATAATAGGATACTTTACTCTATATTTAGCATGTAAACTTGTCATTAATTTTGCACTGTGATATTTAAAAAAAAAATGACCGTTAACAGGTTAACAGCGGTAGTGAGACTAACCGCGTGCAGAACGACTCGCAGTGTCCCGGGCTCCGCGTCCGGTTCGGGTTCCGCCCCCGCGCCCCGCGCGCTCCTCCATCCACTCTCACGCAGCCCCGGTATGCACTCCACTGGGATGCTTCGCACCTGATAGCATCAATCGTAGTATAAGATTGTCGAAAATATAATTATCAATACAATGTCTTATGCTGGAGACTGAAATATTTGCATTAACAGACACAAAAACACAATGAAAATCAAATTTACGTCATAATAAATAGTCGTTATATAATTTAATTTAATTACTTCTTTCCACAATCAAGTATTAAAACTTTTAAATTAAATGAAATCTGGTTCATAGATGAAGTTTCTAAAAAAACATTATTTACTTAGCATTTTATTCTTTAGAATTAAATTCGTGACATTGATAACTGCTTTTTCCATCGGTACAGACAGCGAATAGATGACGTAATGTAACCTTTCCAAGTACATATGTCGCATAAATTTAATTATTTTGCGTTTCGTATCTATGAGTGCAGTGCGCACACGCATACGTACTCGTACATGCGTTTGTATGTTATAACCTAATCATCACTATAACACTGAGATTGTGTAAATTCAATTATTTGCACAGTACTACTTCGCTGGAAAATTTATAGACTTTCTAAATCGCAGGCATGTAATTTAAAATACATATGGTATGTTGTGTCATTAGAATGCGAACGCTAGATTCGTAGTTACTTAAAACAAACACCGAAACTTGATAGATCACGCAATTTTAATATGAAACAGATAAATGAAACTACATAATATACTCACGCCTTCTTTGAAACAAGTGAGACCGGGATGAATCTTCCGGATCTCCTTCTGCCGCATGTCAATCAATTTCTTCACTATCTACAATAAAGCAACTATTAAGCCATATATCACACACCTATCAAATGTTTATTTGGCTGCGTTCATTTTGCTTTATAATGACGAAATCCCGGGATCGATTCCCGGTGTAATAGAGTCTAGATACTGACAACATTTTCCGAATTCCACTGTCTCTCCCCCTTAACGTCATTCTGCAGCCATAACAGCATTGCTGTGTTGCGACAGTCAAACATGTGAGGTAAAGTATTCTGATGGAACACGCTTCACTGTGTAGATAGATATATAAGTAAGCCGTAGGGCTTTATCATCACTTAACATCGTGTGAAATCGAGGTACGTGTTAGCTCATCGCTGATATAGAAAAGAAATTAAAGGGTGATTTGAAGACTTGTAAGTTGGAGTAGTGTCTGCTGGTACCTCCTTCTGCCTGCGTATAACGCAGGTGAACTGCGTGTAGACGATGCGCGGGTTGAGCTCGCAGTGCATGAGGGTGGCGCCCTCGTAGTCTTTTATGTAGCCCTGGTACATGGCGCGCGGCAGCTTGATGTCCTTGCTGAAGCCTTGCTTCTTGAAGTAGCCTACGTGAGTAAATTTAAACTTTATCTATGAATTAGTTAAAGCCGGCAGATATTGTAAATTATTATTTTTGCTGTCGAAGATCCCTATTAGTTCTTACACATACAAACCTATCAGCACTGATAATTAAAAGAAAATTTGTTTACATTTTGACAGGTTTTAGTTTTAGTTTGTACAGAACCAATATTATTAATCTTAAACAACATATTTAATCTTCATATCATTTGCTAGTGCCAATGAAAGAGCCCCCGAATTCGGCCCAGCCATTAGGAAGATTGGCTGGAGTAAACAGACAGACAATGTCGATGGGTTTCGGTAATGGGCGCCTTTCACTTGTCACTGATATTTTGTATCAAGATAGATAAATATACATATATGAATATTCACATGCTATTTCTGATCTTCTAGTTTCTGCTCTCTTCAAATCACTTTCAGTTTTTTAACATTCACAGATAAATAGGAAAAAGTAGTGCCCTTGGACGTAAGTTTTGTAAACGTTATTTTTTATGCCTATATTTGTGTCCATAAAACCACAAAGGAATGACTTAGATCCCTTCTGAAAAATATATCCCTAGAGATGGTTTTTATCCAAGACAATCTTAGACACAGTTATCCTTATTTATTGTTGTTATTTATATGCAATTCCATTAGAAGTATTCTCTCCGTATCTAGTTCATTTGTTCGATCGATAGTACAATCACTTAAAACACATGCCCCGCCCAGTTTCTTATCAATTCTTATCAATAGAGAGCGTGTTTGTGATGCGCCTTAGACAAGTTTATGACGATTAAGAGTAATTGCACAATGATCTAATTTGATAGAAATTTTGAATTTAAATTTGAATGAGTGAGTGACGATAATCACCTATAGCGAACTCGTCCGCAAAGGTCAGAAAGTGCAGTATGTTGTTTCTGATGTGGTAGTCCTTGAGGTGGTTCATGAGGTGCGTGCCGTAGCCCTTCACCTGTTCGTTGGACGTCACCGCGCAGAAAACTATCTCACTGAAACCCTGAACAAAAGTGATATACTATTACTGTATACGTAAAGAAAAAAAATGTTTGTATCGCTGTAATATTTTCTTATTAAAATGCCATTTATTGACAAAATCTTTAACAATTAACTATACTATTTAAACAATGAATATGAGTATTTGTATAATTTGTCCAATAGAGGTTAAGAAATTCTATCAAATTAATTAAGAAAGTATGCTTGATAGAGACAAGAAATTGGCTATCAGAGCATTTCACGTGTTGTGGACAGGAAAAAGGTTCTTAATGCCTGAATTTAGTTTATAGGAGGGATTGCACTTTTAGTCTTTATCAATATGTACGACGAATACGACTGCCCTTTATATAACATCAATAAATGTTGTGTCAACATGCAAATATTTAATACATCATACCTGTGAATGGAATGTCCTAAAGCATATCCCACCTATAGGCCTCCCTTCTTTAATAAGAGCCAATGTTTTATGCTTCCTACAATAAAAAATATATTTATTATTACCGTAAATACTACAAACTTAAAATTTTAAGTGTAAACAGATGTGATCTGTACATGCTACTGAACTCTAAACATAAGTAAATAATTGCCAAAGCGAAGTTAGTAAAAGAAGAATAAAATATTTCTATAGTGAAATAAGTAGCAAGCTATCGATAAAGAAAATTGCTTTATTTTTTCATATTTATTACAAGCCCTTTGTTTGGTCTTATTGACATTTGACGACTTTACGAAAAATATACTTACGGATCGAAAACTAACTGCGATATATACTCTTTCGTCATTTCTGGGAGTTGGTGGGAGAAGACATTGTGAAGGCCTGGAATTATTACGATAAAAAAAAATTATTTACTACATGGATTACACACGAGTGGCGAAGTTATGATGGATGATTTTTTCGAACCCTCCTGGCTACCATAGCATCTTCAAAATCTGCTAAAATAGTTTTGCTGTGTATCTGCAGTCTAACTCATAACAGTTTTGTATTCTTCACTTAATCTAATTTGAAATAGAAGAAAAATGTTAGCCTATTTTAAATTAAATAAAATATAACAGATCGATACACTACATCCAGTCACCTTGGAGAGAAAACTAGATCTGAATTGGTGGTATACTTATTAAGATTCTAGTACTCCTGTTTTTTGCTATTTGACATATTAGTTGACTATAAAAATTATACATGAAGGAAATGGTTATTTTTAAAATAGTTAATTTATCGATGGTTCAATTCTATATGAATAGCTATTACGAAGAATAAATGGCCAAGTGAGAGTCGAACTCGCACCACGCAGGGTTCCGTATCAATATTTTTACAAAACAAAGACGTGTATAATGTTGGTAATAATTATTATCCCATCTTTAATTTTAATAATTGTTGTATGAAAGTTCCATATTTGTGCCTTTACTTGGACCAAAATAAAGATGGAAAGTTTAATAACAAAGCATTACCTAGCAACTATAAACAGGCAGATTTTAAAAACATTAAATCTTTCAACTTATTCTTTAAATAAAAAACATATTTCTAACATTATAGGCAGTTACATAACTATTAATACAAGTATTTTTAGCTTATATATGTAATTGTTATAAAAAAGTTACCTATAAGCCACAACATGGTCTGCTTGTTGACTGGGCCGGTGAGCGAGTTGCCTATAACATGGAATTCTATCATCTTCCGCTGCTCCTCCAGCTTGGCGGCTTCATCGCGCGGGGCTTGCATTTGAAACAACGCCTACCAACATGAATAGATACGCTTTTTGTAACTATCTTCCATACATTTTTGATGTAGGTTTGCTGGTTAAATGCCACAATACATTTGCCTCCCATGTGAATTTTATTTGGATTGATTAAAAATAAAAATTAAAACATTATATTTAGTCATTTTACAGAATATCATAAGTTTTATTGCTGGTTGGACTAGGTTTTAGGTTTTAGGGTAATTTTAAAGTAACTTTCCTTTTTTGAAAATCAGCAGTTGAATAAAATTTCAGGCGATATTAAGTGACGAGTTCGTCGATGGCAGGGCGTGCTTGCGCAGAATACTCTGGCTATCACTTGTATGACTGCCTCATATCAGCAACGGTATTATGACAGGTACGTTGACATTGAGGATGCTGGTCAAATGGGTTCGAAAAAACCCTACCTCCATCCGGATTCAATTAACCCCGAACGAAATTACAGAATCTTTTATAGATTGGCTTTGTAGATTGATTGTTTGATATTTATACTAATTCGGTTCAGAAAAATAAAATAAATATTATTTTAGTGCAGTGTAATTTATGATTTGATTTTTACAAATCTCATCTCTGCACAAAAGTCAGATATCGTTACTTAATTCTTGCAGTACGGTACAATGGGTGCGTATCAGTCTACCGTAGTCAAAGGGTTACCCCGTTCCCAAGAACGTGTTTTTTTGAACATTACTTGGAAACACTTTTTTTCATTTATATAAAACGTTTTATGTTTATTTCAAAGCTTGTTTACTTTACAAATCACTGCGAATGATTAATAGTTCCTTGTAATTGCGCTTTGATTTACGTAACTAAATATCTTATACATTCGGATAAATTTTGCACACACGGTGTGCAACCGTTCCTTAACCGCGCTCGGACTACTCACATCGGGCCCGCACATATAATTGGGGTCGGAGATGGTCGCGACGATCTCGGCGACCGTGCGCTCGCTGACGTCATCGCAGTCATCGGCGACCCGCCGTCGCTTGGCCCCGCTCCCCGGCGTCTCCCCTGAGCGGGACTCGGCGCCGCGCTTCAGGCCCTCCTGCTTCACCGAACCTGCGCCGATTGATGAAACTATCTTTGGCAAAATCATTATTTTAAAAGAATTGAAACTAAAAATTATCGTTAGACATCTTTTGCCGGAGTTCACACCATCGTTTCTGGCACCAAGAAGTTGTATTTGCACTTGTGTTTCGGTCTTAAAGCGACATTGGTGGCAGACATATTTTGCATTAATTAAAAATGTCACTTAGAACGGGAGTTATATTCAGGAATACTTTTCCTCGAGCCAACAAACAACTCATCCAACACTTCTTAACCCCTTTAAAACATAACAGTAGTCGGTCGTATGTAGATCGTGAGGTGCGAGTGATAACTTTTTGTTGGAAAAACGGTAGATGTGAATGTGATTAAGCTTCGTGATTGAGAACATCCTCGCGTCTTTGGAAAAAACATTCATCAATCAATAAGAGGGCGCACCTGATGACAGGGTAACCGTAGTGAATCCGTCTTTACTTTCACCGGAAGCGGTAACGCGTTCGAACTCGCCGGCCCGACGTCCGGCTAGAAATAAATTGTAATTTTCTTTTTTTTCGTAACACTTGTTCATTGGTCTAAATAAAGCGTTGCCAAATTTATAATGTATTCATTATGTAGACTAATCAGAACATACAATGAAAGAGGATGCACAGCCCTAGGTTTTATTATGCCCGTTATTTAACAAAAAAATGTGATAAACAGGTTCGAAAGACATTTACACAGAGTAACATTTTACCAATAACTTACTTTTTAGATAAAAGTAAATAATAAAACGTCACATAATTATAAGTATTCTAAAAAGAAAGATCTAAAAAGGATTAATTTATAAGAACATCATTATTTAATTCAGTTAATAATATTGGAAAACAGTTTCTGTTTTCTGTATTCTTTAGAAAAATAGCTTTTTTTTACTCGATTCTAAACATGATTACAGAAAATAAAGAGAATAATTTGTGTGTACTCACTATTCTTGTTGTCAAGTATGGCTTGGAGATGATTAGGTGGTACTTGTTTATATTCAGGATCCCAAATGGGAGAATTTGCACTAAAGATCTCTTCCTCAAGTAAGCCCAAGAAGCGAGGGAAATGAGTCAGAACCAGTACCTGGTGTTTAATTCACGATTTATTAAGAAATGGAATTACAAAAACTTTTTTTAAGTAA
This sequence comes from Pharmacophagus antenor, assembly GCA_018245475.1. NCBI lineage: Eukaryota > Metazoa > Arthropoda > Insecta > Lepidoptera > Papilionidae > Pharmacophagus > Pharmacophagus antenor. The sequence continues at coordinate 3,997 of DWQX01006765.1, read as the reverse complement.
CTTACACTTTTATATTAATATATATTATTATTATTAATCAAGAAATATTTTTAAACCAACTATGTTCAATCTATGGTCGTAAGGCGCATGCTACCCTCCTGGCCTTTGGTTTAGTTATTTTCAACCATTTTAAATTAAATAGTTATTACATAATATAAAACTTTACACAAAAAAAAACGTTTATATCTATTTAAATAAAGTTTATAAAATACTTGATAAAAACTGACCCTTTTCTCCGGTGGCATACGATCGCGTTCCGAGTGGCATTTGTCCATTAGTTGTCGGCAAACTGATTTGAAGACTGCTCGGAGTAAAGTCCTTCCGAACACTAATGACGTTTCAAAATGAGGTAGAGAGTCGCAGAATGCAGGTACATGGCAGAAAACGAGCCATCTAGAAACAAATTGTATAATTATTTAATTGAAATCATCATAAAAATGCGTGCATACACTTTTTATTTTTTGGTTTTGCCTTTTTTGCCACCAGCCGAAAGGTCAGTGAGCTATGCCGTCTGTTTATCCAGTGTCTAAAGACCGGACTGGTTTTGCTAAAGCTAAGTTTTTATTTCACAGAAACTATACTGTATATGTAAGTTTTTCATAATTTTTAATAATAATAATTGATATACCTAGTGTAATTTATTTGATAAGCAGAAATGTCCTCTGGATTTGATACTTGCTGAAAGAAAAAACAAAAGTCGTAATATTAATAAATTTTAAATTTTGGTTGTCAAAATAATAACATTTCCATGCTCATTATTCGACTAATAACATTATATTATTACACATTGATGAATTTTTACATTTGTTACATTTTTAAATACAGCAATCCTTTAAGAAAGAAGCTTTATATTTCTCTTATACATAATCTTACCAATTTCCTAACACTGGGTGTCTCAAAGTTCCAATGGTTAAAACAATGCAGAAACATTTTGGCTAAATCGTACATAGTCTGCCAATCTCTTTGTGCCAGTGAGTTAAACTTATACAAGACAAAATTGGTGATGGCCTTTGCTATTGATGGTCGTTCAAAAGGCGGCTGGCCCAGCGGACCCTCAATTCGAGGGTGTGACCTTGTAAGGATGCACTTCCTTAGCAACTGCAAATCAAAATATTGATATAATGCATAACTTAAAAGTGGCTACAAACACCTTAGGGTTACTCAGAAATAAATTGTCATTGTAAATGAGATAAAAAACAATTAAATTTGTCTCTTTAAAACATCAAAGGTAAAAAACATTTTCTTTTTTATTTTAAAAAATCTTATTTTAGAAACAAGGTCATCAATAAAATATTTACACTTGATAATATACACATCTATGACTTACATTAAGTTCTTTAGTTTTTTATTACACACTGCAGCAATTAAAGCATTACATTATTTGAGAATAGTGGACAGCACTAAATTTGCTAAACTATTATGTTTTAAATCATTTGTGCATATCTTATGTAAAGTTGTATGAAAACAGAACTAAATTAATGCAAACCTTAAATAAGTAGTAGTAGACACGTTTTGTATCATGGTCATCCTCTCTGTGCATTGACATAAAAATATTTTCCACGTCAACCACAGCTCCCAATAAACGATTTACCTCAGAAACTGCCAATCCTTGTAATTGAGTTACATGTTTTTCTGTAAACAATGTAAAATAATTGTTGTAATATTAACAAGTTCTCTAAAACTGAGTACTGACGAAAATGACGAAATCTTGTAACTAGTTGCCCCAAGCTTCCATCATCAAAGCAAACAGTCAGCCAACTAAGCAGGACGTAAGTTCACGTCAGTGGCAATCAGAATTATAATTTAAAATTACCAGAATTTACGACCAAAGCAATCACAAATAAAATTTGAACTGTCGAGAATTCATAGCAGCGGTTGCAAATGTGGTGAAACCAATTTTTCTTTTTGAGAGTATGATTAATAATTTCAGTGATCAATTGATGCCATGCATGGGGTTTAAACTTTCAAAGACTTTACTGATGCTACTTTAAGTAGAGCCTTTCAATATTTAAATACAACATATCCACAGAAATGCGCTACAAATGTTTTGTGGCAAACAAATTTAAAACTGTATCACTTCAATTTCTTCAATAAAATCTTCAATTCTATATCTCTGATGTATACAATTGTATCATACTTATTTGGCACCATTCATCACATAAAATGGATGTAGCATTCTCTAGAATACAATTACCAATGATTTGATAAATAGCTTTAAATAACAACAGTCCAGATAAATAACAAACCTAAAATATGATTACAGTTTCGACATGGATCTGTAAAATTAGCTAATGGCTGGTCACCCCGTGCATTAGCTTTGGCAGCAGGTTGCTGAACTGGTGTCTTCCATCCATTGCATGTACAATCTGGTGTCTAAAAATTTTGCAAATAAATATATCAAAATAAACTTTTAAAACTTATATATTCATTATAATCATATTTGTTTTATACACTGTGTAAGATATTAGATGTAACTTTTATACTTTTAATTAAGAAAGTAAGCCTAGTTCTGTAGAGCAAGATTTAAGTTATGAATTTAATCTAACTTATAAGGACTTACTTGACATGCAGAATAAATTGCCAATTTGAGAAGTTTTTTGTTGTGTGGCCAGTTATAAACTTGCTGTTTCCTTTGTTGAATGCGCTGAAGATTAGACTGTCTGGAAGCTCCTTCACTGCCTGATGGTGTTGCTGCATTGCTAGTTGTTGCATCATCTGGTGTTGCACTTGATGTCGCTATATGTTAATCCATTTTATTACTATTGAAATTCCTTATTATTCATATAATAGAAATACTTGATGGGAAGCAGTGTTTGTGACAATACTGAGTTAGTACAATTCTAAATATCTCTTAATCAAGTAATTGAACAACAATATAACTAGTATAAGAAACCATATTAACATTAAAATTAATTGATAAAAAGTAGTTTATACTAATAACAAGTCAATATAGTACAAATTAATAAAGTCGATAACATTCTTAACAAAAATGAAATTTAGACTATAATTTCATTTTAAGATGTATTTGACAGAGAAATTGTACATTATTGTTTTCACGAACATAATTTATGCTAATATTTGGTTTACTGCAACATTAACACATAATTTTCTACATTTAACTTTAGATATGTAGCGGGAAATTTTGTTTATTTATTTACCTTCGTGCGCGTGTGTTTGCGAGGAGTCCGCCTCTGTATTTGTCATTCCTATGTCATTGATGTCGTTTGTCAATTGAGACGTCATATTCGATGGGACTTGTTTGTAAAAATATCTGTATCTATTTTAAATTATTTGGATAAGTCTCATTTAAGAATTTAGAAAAAACAACGTTCTTTTAGAGTAAGCTTTAAAAATATTTAAAAGAATTTGTACGTTTGATAAATTTGACTCCTGTCAAAGAAAAACAAAATGGTGCCTATAAGAGATGTGTAGAACGATGGAAACATTTACCGGCATATCGATCTTTAACAATTTTGAATCGTACATATCGATAGCAGAATCGTAAAAATAAAAAGTGATATCTTTCATATTATAAATTTTTATCATTTTTAATTAAGAGTATGTAGAATATCATGAACAGATTTAATACTATAACTTACGACTTAATATAAACCGAAAACACGGGTTTTCTCTACAAATGATTGATTCGCTATTTTACAACTAATTTATGTTATCTATTTACAAAACTATAAAGTAATAAAGTATAAAACAATAATAAACAAAATAAATAAAATAAAAAAGAAAAGCACCAGTTCATACACAACTATCAAAGTACCTAGCAAACTATTGGCATTACCTCAGTGGATGGCGAGTTATTCTTTGTGCCTATAGTTGCCGGCTCTGGGATCTTGGGTCGCTTTAATCAGTTTTTTCGAAATTTCGTCGCACAGTAAAGAGAAGACTTCAAGGTGCCTATTTGTTTGGTCGCGTAGCTGTTTGTAAACCACTGTTACGACCACAAAACAAAAAGAAACGTCTGCAGTGGGCTCTTACTCAT
>DWQX01006764.1:0-10936 GCA_018245475.1 Pharmacophagus antenor | reverse complement strand
TATTATATCTGTGGGTATATAAAATTAGTAACGCTCATGTCGGTAACTTATAATTAGAAATATTAATCGACATGGCGTTTCAATACCCAGCGACAGCGGTGAGATTTATATATTTAAAGCGAGATATCGTTTTACCATAAATTAATCATATTACATTAAATTAATTAATAAACCAAAAATAAATTTTAAAAATTACTTTGTAATTTTCATTTAAATAGCAATTTAATTATTATTGGCTTCAGTAACGACTAATGATGTATAAATAATATTTATTATCTATAGATATCGATACATCATAGGATCAAGCATTACTTTCCCGCCATAAAGTTCGTCGACCCGCATTCCGAGCGTTGCATTCCCGCCGAAGTAAAAAAAAATCAGCATGGACTTCGCAAACCTTAACTAAAGGGCCACCTTGTGTTCAGTAAAAATGAGGGACAACAATTTTAAATACGTAGAACTTATTCCTACATTTTACGTAACTGTCAGCGCTTGTGATCATGTAATTTTTAAAACTTCCGTAAATGAATCGAAAGCAACATTAAAAAGCTGTCAACGGAATAACTATACAAGTATTGACAATATAGTTCACATTTATTTAACTTTTTATTCTATAAATATACCTACATTTACATTTAAAAGGAATTTATGTATTGGTTCATTACATACTGCTATTTTAATATTCTTTGTAATTTTAACAAAAACAACTACCAACGCCTACATGATTCACTAAGTACGTTCTAAAATGTAATAGTTTTCTCATACTAAGTCTGTACTCATCTATCCAGAGTTATTTATTTGAAAAATATATTTATCCCAGGAATATGGGTCGATGGTAACCCTCCTACTTACGACTAATAAAAGTCTTGCCCTCTCCCTCTTTTGAAGGGGACGCTGTGTGGCCGTTGATTTTAATTCCACCCGTTTTACCGAGAGTATTTATCGAATTTTCCTAATAAAATCAGAAAATACAAATCGACCACAAATAAAAGATGACCAAATAATCATAATAATGGTTAAATTTGTTTATGAAAATCTAACCGAAAAATTAATCATACTAATTAGTTATTAACAAAAATACCTTTTGATTTTCTATTCCTTGTTTTCATTATGACACTAGAAAAGAGATATAATGTAATGTTAGCGATCATTGACAATGAAACTTAAAATGTAGTTGAACATTTTTCTCAATAGATGTCGCTACGCGGGCTAAATGCGGTCCACCTTAAATATTTGTTTATGCTACACGTAAAAAAGTTTATATATAATTTGTTACTTTCTATGTGATCGTGTAACACAAATCATAATTAATTTTTTTCCTTTTACTAGTAAAGCTTCTCTGTTAAAACATTTCGTTTAGAAAGGAATCTTGGGATATGTTGGCTAATTTCATATGAAAAAAAAAACTATTAAGCGATCACATTAAATTATTCATTCCAAAGTCTTCGATTTTTTAATCTATATCAGTTAAGAATTTATAGCTGTCGTTAAAACTAATAGGTTTTACGACATCCATCCCTAATGAAATTCGAATATATGAGAGAAGATTATATTGAAATATTGAATAAAAGTAATCCCATTGTAATGTCAACCTGCGGCCAAAACATAACAGAATTTCGATATCTTAATCGCCAATTATGAGTGTCATATTGCATTGTAAAATTATTTTGAGTATCCTTGATGGGGACTTCATAAAAAAATACAGACAGTGACGTTTTCCACCATAGCTTTCAATTTAACTTTTAGTTATTACACCTTTAGTCCTTAAGTTGAAAGATTTTAAGTTTATATTCGTTCAAAACAAATAGGTACATCTGCCGAAATCAATGTTTTGTTGACATCTAAAAGCACGAATCCGTAGTTCCATATCCGGCGTCTATTTTTTATAGAAACTAGATGGAATTGAATGAATAAAATTATCCGAAGGGTGCTTTTGTTAAAAGGGTTTGCGAGTCGTTAGGGTGAGCGTGATCTAATTTTTCTACGGTTTGGTTACAACAATAAGTATTAAAGAGGGGTTGGTCGGTACATCAAATTTGACAATACGCTGGATCATAATTTCAATATTGTTTGAGAAACGAAAACGTACAAAAATGTATGCACTTTCACTGAACTTTATAGGTAAAAAGTAAACTGTATTTGAATGTATTTAAACTATTAAACATTGTATTTATGTTTTTATTTAATATAATACTTTTGTTCATTTATCCACTGTAATTGTGTTGTAAATTAGGAATGATACATATGGATAACGTCTATGTTTTTGTTACAAAATTACCATATCGTAATAAATTTCATTGTTTATAACAATAAATTTATTGTGAATATTATTTAAAAGACACTTTAAAATAATATTCAAAATCAAAATTTAACATAAAATAAATATAACAAAAAAAGTTTCTATCGATCAAATGATGTAGAAATGTCAAAATATTAAAAAAAAGATTTTCAAGAATTGTAATGAACTTGATTATAATGAAAAAAACTTACCTGTTTTTTCTATTTTTATTTATCCTTACTGTTTATGATCTTTAATTATAATAAATTATTTGAAACTAACTGCACAAACCATGCGATGCCGCAGTAATAAATAAACAAAATGGCGGCCTCCTGACGGCGCCCTTTGAAAGCGATGACAATCGTTTTTCTCCTTTAAAAAGGACAGCTCCGTTGGAAGATTGGTGGAGTGTTTGTCAATGTATTAGGACAGGTAGGCGTTTTTTATCTTTCATAATTTGTCGGATTCTGTTAACACTAAGTATATTGATTTTTGTTAAAACGTTCCTTTCCGAAATAGTCGCTAAGCCGGTAACCGATAACATAAATGATGCCTTTGATATATGTTATTAATTTTATATGTGTCAACATAAAAGTGATTTATAATATTATTGATCCAACACTGACATTGCTTATTTAAACAGATAGAAATGTTTATTTTATGTTCTACATTATATTAACCGCATTATATTTACGCACTTAAGCAGTTATAGAAATTGATTCTTACACCATAGCATAAAATGTGTAAATAAATTATTAGCTAAGTACTCGCTCCTTTCGTGGTTTGAAAACTATTAGTCAAATGATAAATATATAGAGAAAATTAAGGAATACGACATAAGCGTGTACTGGTGAGAACTGACGATGAGGTTACCATACCTTTATAAATTATATACATATATTAAAGAAAAATATACACGAACAAACATGTAATTCTGGCTGTCAAAGCATCGAACAAAAAATTCATTATGTGTGTGGTCGGCAAAGTTTTAAATGTAAAAGTCGCCAAAACAATTGGTTTTTTGCCGTGAAAAGTGTCCGAAGTACAAAAATATCAACTCCAACTAACGGGTGATGTACAAAATACACCTTGCGAAAGTTCCCACGCCGAATGATAGAAAAAAAAAACTTTAAACGAATCACAAATTACGCCGGAGATATCATGTGACTGTGCTGAAATAAGTCTCTTCATAGAAGCAACACCTTTACTTTTCTGTACAGTCGAGGAGAAAAATAGATGTATGGAAAAGATTTTTTTTTGTATTAAATCAACGAGATGAAATCGATGTTTTTCTAGCTATCATTGAAAGAAGTAATCTAGATTTGGTCAACATTGCATTTCGTTAGTCACAATGAAATAGAAGATGTTACGTCTATGTTAGCCAAGAACAAAAGCAAAAAAGTTATTAGGTATAACCAAATACGTAATTTAGTTCTTAGTAATAAACATTAAAAACTAGTAATTGCTGAATATTTCAAAGCTGATTCTTTAGTTTAGTTAACACAATTATCAAGTCAGTGTTGTGTTTAAGAAACTGTATCGATCTCAGTCCAATCTTAGATTTTTTTTTATTATGTAAAGCAATAAGACGTGTGTGAGGTCCACTACCGTCTTCTTTTAGCGCATTTCCATTTATTGAAGGTCGAGAGCCGCGCTCACAATTTTATCCAAGTTTATCGGGTGGTAAGAAAAATATAAATTAGTTAAGATCATACATTTTGCTCGTCTCGTGGCATATAATGATAACTGTAATTTTATTCGTTGTACCTTTAAAAACTGTACCAGTTTGAAGACAGAAATAGAATTGGACTGTAAAGAAGACTGGAACAATATAGACGTGGCAGTAGAACTTTTTTATGTATATTTTTATTAATACAAGGCATTATAGCAATTGCATTAGTACAAGGAGGACTTAAAGCCTAAAGGCATTCTCTACCGGTCATCCGGTATCTAAGAGGAAGGAATAATTACGTTACTTTTTTGTCAATGTTCTTTCAATGGACACACAGGAACACGGTAAGAACTATGCACTACTCTGTTAGACCAAAGCCCCCTACTACCACTTTTCGTTAAACTTTTATAACTACGGTAACAGACTTCAAATAATATTCTTAGTGCTTGTGTAATAACCAGACTATTAAAAGACGATACTCTTCAATGTACCCTACGCAATAGCAAATCACTATTTCACGACGAAGGCGTGTTTTGGCCTCCAGACGGTATGCGACTCAAGTGTAGCGTGCGTCCATCTAGTTATAGATTTAACACGATAACGTCCAGATGAATTACGTTCGAACTAGTTGCTCTCATGTGGTGTTAAAGCTAAAAGCCATGAAGTACACCGCCTGGCCTGTCTGCGTCCTCTATACCACCTTGCAATCGCTCTTCTAGTTTCTAATAACCACGAGGCCACATTTGATTAATACTCGTTTGTCTATGTTTAATTTCATTCAATGTCAGCTAAATTATAGGTTTTAATAGATTGTATATATCTACTCATTGGGATACGGTAGTAATAAAATGATGTCATCAGCCAGACGTACTTGTGGTGGTAAGTGAAGTCTGTTCATACAAAGAGGTTTTACTTCAGTTGTTCGTCCAGCGTTACATTGTGCTCAACTAATTTGTTCATGTTATATTCTCTGATGAACTGCAACGCCGTTCAAACTGTCTCTGAATACCTCCGGAGCTTAGTAGTTTACTGCTCGCTTTATAACACAGCAGTTACCGGGTTCGTTTCTGAGACATGTGTAGTGGAGTCGGGATGGTGGTTTGATAATATGAATCAACTTGGCTAGCTAACTCCTTCAATATCCACCTGCTATAACGGCGTTGTTGTATTCTAGCATTCATATACGTGGGGGCCAGACTCGGCGAGCACTTTTTTTTTTAAAACAGTTAAGGTATAGTAATAATAATAATCTAGGAATGGTAGTTTGAGCCAACGACTTTCAGACACAGAAAATCATTATTTATCTATAATACTAGTGAAACGTAATAAACTTAAATTATGATTATACGACTGATCGTAGATTCATAATTTTTAAACTATATGTTTACCAGAGTATAAATAAAGAATTAGACTTTTAAAGAAGAGTAAGCAACAAATAATTAACAAAATATATTTCTTATCTATAACACAATCGTTATTACGGAAACGTCAAAAAAAAAAATAAAATAAAGAGTAAGGATAAGAATTTAGGACCCGATTGTACTATGCAGTATTATTGTAAGCCTTCACCGAAGTAAATTTGTTATTTCTCTACCTGATTTCAACAATAGATGGATTACAGCGGGTTTCACAATCGCTTTCTGCAGTTAAAATATCCGTTATTAGTTCAATAACTAATCATTACGATTTATTCGTCGCTGCGCAGAAATGTTTTACACGTCAATGATGTTTAAGAATAGAAGACAATAGAATTTTGTTATATTGTTTTTAATAAAACTGTGTGAAATTGGTAGAAGTTTATGTATTAAAGGGCGCCCTAAACTATTGTAATTTTCTAAATTATATTTCGCGAAATGCAGTTAGATTTATTTTCTAATGTTAAAAGATTATTTTGTAATTACTACACGTTAAGTATAACTTAACTACGTTATACTGATACCCGCTAAGCTGATCATTAAATAAATTAATGAATCATGAAATTATTATTAAAATATTTTGTCAGATACTTCACAAAAAGTAATCGGTCAATAATAAAAAATGCAAGTCTATTACTGGCGGGAAAAGTAAAAAATAAAAAGAAAAAACCGTAAACGTTTCATGAAATTGAAAATTATATTTAATTATAATTAATATAATTATACCGCATAGAATGTTCTATTCCAAACAGTAAAATCTTTTTCTTTAATACGGTGACGAGAAATCTTTCTTATCAAAGGAACGCCATCCAAACTTTCAAATATCTTGGCGGTGAACGCCATACTTCTAATGAGTATTTAAAATGAAAAAAAAAAATCAAGTAATTTCTGTATCTACTACCTCTCATTCATATTGCATTTTGTAACAAGTCACAATAATTCGGTAGAAGTTAATATATTAGCAGGAGAATAAAGAACCTTAAGCGGGCTGCATGCGACCCGGAGCCGCGGGTTGGTCACCCATGCTTTAATATGTACAAATTAAATTAAACACTATTTATAATGATTGAAATTTGTCATTGTCAGTAATTAGTAACATTAATTATATTATAACTACTTAAACCACAACTGAATACGATAGATCTCAACGTTATTTGCAAAATGTGATCCTCATTTAAATTCTTATGCAAATTTTATACACGCAATTCAAATAATAAATACGTTAAGGAATCGTAAATGGATAGGGAGTTAACATTGTAGCCGATGGGCCATGATCCACGTTATTAAAAAGGCAAAGTATATAAAATACACGTCCGTTCGGATGCCACATGTGGATGAGTCATATTCGGGAAGAATTTGTGATAAAAAGATAAAGAATCCCACGCAGCCATAGTGTACCGATGTCCTTGGACGTATCCGCCCTTATCGATACGTGTGTTTTCGCACGCGACGCGTTACTTTGGCGCCAAAATATTCTTAATTAATAAGTGATACAGTTCTTTATTTTTATTTTTGATCAATGAACTTTAGTGACAATTGAACCGTAAATGGTAAGATTTCCGAAACACAGCAATATTGTTAAACCGGTAGGTTGTCGGTAAAGGAGGTAGCTAACTAGGCGGGTTTCAAAAAACCCTACTACTTACCAAATTATATTACTCATGTGGTCCAGACCCGGAGGCTCGGTATCACAAGGCAAACGGTACACCACTGCGCGACAACGGATTAACTACACATGTTATTAAATAAAAATAAATCATTCTTGTCGTTTAGATATTGTACAAAATATATATCATAATTTCAATTATCTTTTTGTCTTGTCCCCAATTAAAAATTTCATGTCAGCGGTATAGATTACGAAACGAAACCTAGAAAAGTAATTATTTTATTAAGAACAAAAAAATATACAATCGTTTATTAATGATTTTATACGGTCATCGTATGTCTACAAACTTGCTTTATGTTTATTTTGTACCTACAGTATTAAAATACTTGACTGATAAAAATATATTTAATGCATTTGTTAAAATATTATGCATTTACTGTATATGTAATCAAATTGATTACAAATATTATGATTATGCTTAGAGTTAAATAACCAAATACCATAAATATTATATTGTTTATATTGGATCTTTTTGCAGTATTGAAATGTCCAAACCTATCTGCACTATTTGTTACAGTAGTGCCATCAACCGTGAGGGTTTTAGTCGGTGCAAGTCCGACATAACCTGTCCTTGTCCCCGCGAAGGCAGGTATTCGAAGGCATTTCTCCCACGTAAAAAAAAAGTAGTGCCGACAACGATGGCAACATTATTTTTATAAAACATTTATTGATATCCAAGGTGTAGCGGCTAATTTACTTAGTAACATGCAGGTCTTTCATTCGATTCTGGCGCTACCCACAAAAGTAACTACTTCACTTATTTGAATGATCGCAGGGTTTGTTTCAATTATCATCCGTATATTAACAACCTGCCACCATAACAGCATTGCTGTACTCAGTCATTTAAATGTCTTAATACGGGATGACGTTTTATTTTTTGCCGGCAGTGAACTGAAAGTTGACTACAATTTCACTTGATGTAAAATGACTACTAGTCGTAGATGACCGAGAATTTTATTGCGTCCACATTTTTAACTCACGGTACACAGCTGTGCTGTTATGGCGGCAGCTTGACATTAAGGAGGGTAACTTTCCGAGCGGGTTCCAAAAACCTTATCGCCATCCCGACTCCACTATTCCAGTGGTCAATCGGCCTCCGTCCGAGTTACAAAGCAAGGCAAGGGGCAGTCAAATCGATCACGCTTCCCGTTCTTCGGTCACATCACCTAAAATCATGTAAAAATTAAGGTCAAATGTCAGCCTTATTGTCGATGAAAAATAAAAAAAATATAGCCGGAGCGTGGCTCGAGGAAAACGCAATCTTTCGATCCATGGGGGATAACGAGGACAGTTGCTGATTTGTCTGCGATTAAAGATCCGATTTCTACCGCCACGCTCTCTAGGCGCGTTACGCGAACACCGGTCGCCGCCGCCTGAAACGCTAGGCATTTGGGATGCAATTGAAAATATTACCGTTTATAATGCCGGTCAAATTGATTTTGTTAAAGGCGTCTTCGGTCTTAAAGACGGCCATTTTCGATTGCTTCCGTTTTCTTTTATGTAGTAACATTTATGTAGACGCCCGTCCTCTATATATGTATATGGTTGTCTGGAAGAGACTGCTTTCAGCAGTAAGACCGCCTTTTGCACTGCTAACGTATTCTTTTACTTCGTTGTATTTGTAACACTTACTATCTTTTAATTTTGTTTCATGTGTATTTTGTATGTATTACTTTCAATTTAGGACCGTTTCACATCTTGGCGCAGTGATTTAGAGTTCCCTTGTTCGATTCCTGTGCTACAGGACTAGTGGAGCCTGAATAACGGTAGGACTTTTCGAGCTCGTCTGTCGAGCTACCACCCTCGATGCCAATCTGCCGCCATAACAGCATTACTTGTGAGATCCAGAAGTACACTGTTCGAATATGCTTCAACATCTACTGCCTCACTGACACTTAAATCAGGTGAGATCGAGGTGAAGTGTTAGTTAATAAACGATAAAAAAAAATTAATAGCTTCTCTTGAGCGTGAAAATAAAAGTTGAACGTAATTACGGTCATCTGGTTGCTACGCTGTCGCCGATATGTGCAGTCGTGGAAGGCGTGAATGAACCTTGCAATTAATGTTTGAAACTATATTTATATATCTTTAGATGATGATAGGTTATAACGATCAACGAGAGGCTTATTTCATGTAAAGTAATTTACACCGTCGTAAGAATGTATGAAAGAATGTCAAAATTTCGTCGTTTCTTCGTAATTCGTTGATGCGTATGATGTGAAATGTAAACTATGATAGTTGATTTATTCTTGTCGATGTATTATCACTTGTGTAAGCGTACTCAACGACGGCACGGACGGTGAAACGTAACGTAGGAACGATGATATTGAGGAAGCGGGCGAGACCACACCGGGTGGTGTATTACTTAAGTGATTTGATTAATCGATGAAACGGTTACAAGAACTGTTTCTGTATTGATTGATCTATAGAAAGTGTCGAATTGAAACAATACAATTTCTCACACGCTCACAACATGCGGCGCGCCTATCGGGACTTGTTCAAATGTAGATAGTCTATAGAACTGCATTATGTTAATGAGCCCTCCCAAAATACCATAACGACGCCAATGATGGGGCCATTAGTGACAAATGTTTATGTTGACGTAGTTAGTTAAAATACATCAAAGTTATGCGACTCTTTTTTTTTTTTATTGCCCCAGTGATTTACAGTCTGCCTTATGCACAGAGGTTGTACGTTCGATCAGCAGGCCACGCGGGCAGTGAAGCACGGTAGCAATAAAGCTCTAAATGGTGAAGTGTCTGCGCAGAATACTTCTGACTCTCACATGTATGAATGCCGCTACACAGCGATGCTGTTATACGGACACCGAATGTGGTAGCTAACCAGGTGGGTTCGAAAAATCCTAACTACTAATCAAATTCTGGCGTTTGCGTTACGAAGCGAGCGAGTAAACCATTGCACCACGGAGACAGCCAAACACTCATCTCCAGTCCGTTCGCGAGCGACGGACGAAAAGTCTTTTTTATCTATTAACCGGCTAATGTTAATGGTGCAGCGGTTTATAGCTTCCCTTGTAACGCGAAGGTCCTGAGATCGTTATCCCACAGCAATAGTGGAGTCTGGATAGTGATAGGCTTTTTGGAATCACTCCATTAAGCTACCACATTCAATGTACATCTACCTCTATAAACAGTTTACGATAGTAAGTTATAATAACTGTCGATTACAAATAAATGTTTTGTGTGTCATCAGTACTACTGTCCTATTTAGTACATAGGAAGTGTGGGACTGGTATGGTAATGGTGTGGCCATTTCGAATTTGTGTAATGCCTTTAATAAACATAATAAAACAATAGAATAAATTAATAAGCACCAAAATAAGCTCGTCCGTTTTCAAGAACCTGACGGTCAAATTAGTTATTAACGTCGGCTAACGGACAAAATATTTAAATGGGTTTCGTATAAAGTCTATTGATAATTTGACCGCCTCCGCGGCGCAGTGGTTCATGGTCCCGATTCGATACGATTCCCGAGACTGGAGTGGGGTCTGGCCGGTGGTAGGAGTCTTCGAACCCGCCTGGCTAGCTACGACGCTTAATATCAATCTTCTGTCATAACAGAATTGCTGTTCTGGTAATCGTAGATGTGAGAGCCAGTTATTCTGGACGAGCACGCTTCACCATGTGCGGCGTTATTGTCACTTAACATAACGTGAAATCGAGGTGAAGTGGTAGCAGGTCCAACTACCAGATTACGTTCACACCTCAGAAACATAAGCAGACACATATTTGTCTGTGAACTGATACTATCTATAAGATTTTTACATTTTTTTTATAAATAAATTCTGATCCTTCTACCACCGGTATTCAAGGCATGTGGACCGATTCGCGCTAGGGCGTACGTGGGCTTAGCCTATAACATGTTCTTTATATTTACACTCTTTT
>DWQX01006763.1:0-10937 GCA_018245475.1 Pharmacophagus antenor | reverse complement strand
TTCTTAAGTGTACGTAAATATAATAAATAAGTATTGTATGATTTTTTTGTTCTTTTACACCATAATGTTTTTTTCATGACAACGGCATATAATGAATATGTTTTTGGGATATATCATTGCTTAAATACAGTATACGGAGATTTTGGACTTGTTTCTTTTATCAGTGATGTGATAACATTCGAACCCGATTTCACTTGATTTATAGTGATAACGAGGCCGTAGATGATGAAGCGTGAGCTACTATAATCAAGTTTCGATTCTCCAGCCAGAGCAGTACCGTGCTCAGGCGAAACTTGCCCAGCCGAACGGCGACCAGGTGCACGGGAACGTGACCTTCACCCAGCTGCCGGACGGCAAGGTCCACGTTCAGGGTGTGCTCGTGGGCCAGCCGCCGGGTCACTACGGCTTCCACGTACACGAGAAGGGGGACATATCGGGCGGATGCGCTTCGACCGGATCTCACTACAACCCCCATCACGTAAGAGATTCCTCACGGTTCTGTTGTTTTGGTTTTTTTTTTTTTAATTCATTAACTATATCTTTTTCTAAGTGGCAACAGTGATCGTGCGTTATTCAGAATGTGATCCGATTCAACAAAAACAGAACACTGAATATTTAAAATTTTATATCTAACGCGGTTCTTAAGACAGCCAGCCGATAGACGGACGGCCGAGTTCCGGCACTAGGGTACCTGTCGTCACTCTTTGAATACGCAACTTTGAAAAGCATGAATGTAAATATTGTATTATCATTGATCTTATCATTTATGAATATTAAACTAGCTTGATAGCTATTTTCCAAATGTTTTCATACTTCAAGTAAGAACGGATAACAATATTTTTATTTGTACAACTATAACAGGTACGATCACATGATGATAAGGATTTAAAAAAAAACAATATTCGAAAACCGACACATTTCTTTATCGCATATTTGAATTTGGAACACTGAAAAGCTTGGTTTGCGAAAAACCGTTTGTTTCTAATACTTAGAAAAATTCATGGTCATTTATTTGTTAAGTTTGTTTATAATTAAGCTTTAATTATTTATCAATAAAAAAAAATTAAAGATTAATTTAAGAATAATTGTCGTGTCCATGATGTAAATCTATGAAATAGAAATAAACTAGACGTACCCACTGTTGGGCTACATAAAGTATCGAACTCATATACGGGCCAATGCATACGTTTATACAACAAATTACTAAAGGAATAACTAATATAAGAAGTAAGTAATAAAAAGCATACTGATGCTTAGGTGATTATCTAAAGGATGAACACGTTTGGAAATTATCTGCTCTTTTGAAATGGGTTTTTTTTTATTTTGTTAGTACAATCACAAAAAAAGACAAACAATGAAGTGTTTTTCTCAGTTGTTCTCAGAGGAGGGCGCGTTGCGAATTGGCAGTAATTGAAATATGACAATTAAAAGTGATTGTACAGATATTGTTTAATAAAGAGAATATGAAATTGAGTTTAAATATTACGAACCGAAATGTATTACGTAACTTTACAAAACTGTTTATATCTCGCAAACTATACGCCGACGACTGGACGGACCCTTTAGCGCGTGGTCGCCGATATGTTTTCTCTTAACCTGTGGACATCGGTTCGCAGAAAAACCACGGCCACCCGAACGACGAGAACCGTCACGTCGGCGACCTCGGGAACGTGGTCTTCGACGAGAACCAGGTCAGCGTCCTCGACTACGTGGACAGCATGATCAGCCTGACCGGGGAGTATTCCATCGTCGGCCGCGCGGTGGTGCTGCACGAGAAGGCCGACGACTTCGGCAGATCGGACCACCCCGACTCCAAGAAGACCGGGAACGCCGGTGGCCGTGTCGCTTGCGGGGTCATCGGGATATTGTAGGCTGTTGTAATATAAAGGCATACGCACACTGATCACGCGCCGATTGGATGATTTGGTCATGTTAGGGCTAGCGTCAGTAATTAATGGAAGTGTTTATGAGTCATCACTTCAGCACTGCTACTTTAGACTCTCCCGCTTTGCAATTGTTTTAACTCTTCAACACTAGGTTTGCGGGACGCGTCATATTGACTCAACGACGTTCATTAAAAATTTCACTACACTCACGTGTTACGAAATTTACAGTTTTTCTTTTTGCTCCTTAACGCCAACTTCGCTTAATTTTTCCTTGTTCCAAAAACCGGAGCGCAAGGGTCGATGTACGAAATGACTGTGGCCTCGAAAAGGAAAAAATGAAAAAGTGCCCGTAAACCTAGCGTTAACTATATTCTGTCTTGATTAAAATCTTATAATCAATATCAAGAAAATTAAAAATGAATTTCGATATAAAAAAAAAAAACAAAAATTGCTAATTTTGTCATTGAAAACAGTTAAGTGTAAATTGGTCATCAAAGACATTTACGCAGCATTAAACACTCTTTCGTTCAATCGCTAATTTTCCATTAAATTATTTAACCTAATATTAATTTGAATCATTTAAAAAAAAAAAAAATGAAAAATGAAAGTTTGACAGAATTTCCCTCTTTCAACAGTAATCATACATTTTTTTAAAAATAAATACTCAATTTTTAAAGTGATAATTGGTTACCTCGTATTTTTTTTGTACTCATGCAATTATAGCGGATTGACAGTTTCGAATTGCTTAAGAAATTTCATTAATGTATTCACACAACAATTTACTCGAATACTCAAAATGTTTCTACAATAAATTGATAAAAGCAACTATTTATCTCTGCAAAACCATCCAGTGTGCATATGCCGTGTATAAATTTAAGATTAAATAAATTAAATACATACTCTTTTAAAGACGTGCATACATTTAACCACAAAAAAATATTTATCGAATGAACTACTCACTCATTACAATTTCACAGCTCTCTTAGTTTATTCCAACTTTTATAATGTTATATGATACATAAATTTAGTGATAATCCCATAGATAATACTCAAAATTTTAAATACGACCTTTTTTATGTGGCAACATTTATACTTTTCTACTAACACGTCTTTTGGATTTTTGAACTTGCAATAGTAACACAAATACTTTGCACGGTTCAAAACAAAAATTGTTAAGCGATTTTTTTATTCAAAACATATATTTCCACGCACAGAAAAAAAATATCACTCTCATCTTAATAGACATTTATAAATACTTTTTTTTATAAATAAATAAAAAAAAACAATTTTGAATTTATTTCTTTACATACAAAGTTTTCATTGAAAATATTTAATTGAAAAAATGTACAATCAAAAATTTACAACTATTTGCCGTTTTGATAGGAGAAATCTTAGAAGAGAGAAAGGACCTATGTATTTGTTTAAGGAAACATCCTTCTTAAGACACGACCGAGATGTCCGTATGGCTAATCGGTTTAAAGCCTAGGCATGGGGAAAACTTCAGGCTTCCCGGTTAGTCCTCATCTCCAGGTCTTTAACAGGCATTTAAGGCTTCAGGCCTTAAATAACTTAAAAGAAAACTAAAATTAGTACTCATCGCATGTCATCTGTGATGCTTTTTGAAGAACTTTTTGATACAATGCTCACAGTGTTTATATCGCCGCTTCTATAGCAATAGATAGGAAGACAATGCTCATATGTTCAGAACCGAAATGGATCTAGAGAGAGAAATTCTCGTTCAATAACCACCAGGTTAATAAATGAACTTCCTGCTAAGGTTATCATCAAAAAAGTTGTGATGAAATTTCTCTAGTGTTTGTTTGACGGTGTACTATCGGGCAGACTGTAGAGAACTTTGCTAGTGTGATCCTTTCTAGATATACCATTGAAGTGATAAATGGGTATTTTTTTAAATGTTGTACAATTATGTACATGAGAAATGAGACCTTTCTAATATCTAGATAAACACTGACGTCGGCAGATTCTATCTTCAATAATTTAAAGAGATACGTATATATAATCATTGAACAAGGAATTGTTTATAGATAATGAATAAGAAATAAAAGATAACAAAATGTAATTTAAGAAACGCCATCGTTTCATGTTTTTATATTCTACACTCGTTTTATTATATCAAAGGGCATTGTGTAAAGGTTTACCTAGTCGTGTCTAACTGATTTAAATCCGCGTTTGGCCATCACAAGCGACAGCTTCACACGTTCGTAGTGCATTCGCGGTTCAAGGTGAGGCACTTTCAATCGAATAAGGTCTGAACGAGCAATGAAACGGTTACGCAATAATTTAAAACTATTCTGAAGGTATCTGGAGAAGCATTTTATAGCTAACAGATATGTCAAAAGATTAAGAGTATAAGATAGGGTGAAATACAAAATTCTTGCTATCAGAGTTTTGACGTCTTTAATCAGCTATAAGATGCACTAAATGTAACGATGCACCTCAAATTTATAAGACAATAAAATTATATGCATTTAAAACGTTAAATAGACTTTAAAAAATATTTTACTCTTCTTTTCTGACTCCGAATTTGAGTCAATTTTTCTATGTAAATAATATTAAAGATCGAAGTTTTACCTTTAGATATATTTGTATCGTATGAACATATTATAGTCCCTACTGCTAGGATTCAGGGCTTTTCTCACAGGGAAATGGTCATGGCAATCCTTATGCTCTAAGTCACATTACTTTAGAATCAGTTCTTGGAGCATGTTGGATTCCTCACGATAATTTCTTTTACCTGGAGCTCAAGATCAATCGGGATAGTACAACAATCATTAGCTGATCTGATCCGTATAACTCTCATACAACATTATTTATACAGTCATGTTCTTTCGCAAGGTACACTTTTAAAAGAAATATATTTAATACTTGTCATTGCCCGAAGATTTCCTCTAGTGTTAACAGATTTTAGTGCAGATAACGGCAGAAATGTGATTTTATGTTCATATATTGTAACAAATCTGCAAGACTGATAAGATTTCTACTGGATGACGACCACTCTTTTAGAACTAATGTCGTAAGTCAGTTAAGGGTTTTTATTTACGGTCTTTTGTGGCGTAAAGTTTTATCGCTTGTCTTATACAACAAAGTAATCTTATTTTTCTTTCGGATGGCATACGGGTTTTTTCTAACGCATATAGCTAGGTACCATCCTCGAAATGAATCTGCAGTGATAATACTGATGCCGTGTCATTTATGTATACGAGAGCTTACGTAATGATTTTATTAGAAACTCAGGTCAAGTTTTGCCGATGAAAGAAAACCTATTCTTCCTCATATATTAACCTTTAATTTATGCAGAAATCTAACTGCTTTCGCAGTAAATGAAAAAGTCCTTGTTGGCATGATTAGATTACCTCAAATTTGGATGGCTGTAAGGTTTCTAAACCTAGCTGGTTACAACCCATGAAACTGTGCTGCTAGGGAATCTTTTGGGCTGTTTCTTCTCTCCAGCTAGAGCAGTATTTCAGAGTTGTATTTTTGGCCATAAACTCTTAACGACCCGGGGTTTTTTTTTTAATTTAAAAATGAATTGTTACTGTTAAGGAACTAAATAATCGTCTGAAAGTTTGTCAGTCAATAGGGTTGTTAGAGTAGATGGAATAACGAGCTGAACGTGGGCAAGGGTTGGCGTCGAAAAGCCTAAAGATTGGCTAGCATCGTATCAGCCAAAACACGTCGATTGCAGGACAAAGGCCTCTCCCAAGAATAGCCGCGACAAACGGCTCTGCGCTTTTCTCATCCAGCCTGTCTCAGCGACTTTGTTCAAGTCGTCGGTCCATCTTGTGGGAGGTCTGCCTACTCTGTGTTTGCCAGCTAGCGGTCGCCATTCGAGAACTTATGGCTATTTTTGGCTAGCGTTTTACTTCAAATATATCTATTTGGTAGCTGATGGAATAAATGAATTGTTACTTTAAATTTGATTACATTGTCAATTTGTCAGTTTTCTAGAGAAGGACACTTCACCATTTTCACTTTTTCATATAACATGTGAATTCGAGGAAAGGTTTTTAAATTTATTCACTTTGATAATTCACAATTAAGTCCTTGTTTACTTATTTGCAGTATTAGAAATGAAATGTTTTATTATATTTCCTACTGCCTAGACCGTGATTTCAAAAATTTAGTATCTAGTGATCCGTCTTATACAAGGATTTCGGTTCCATAGGTAATACAGTTCCTCCAAATGTTCTAGAAAATTCCGGCAATGGATCATTTGACATCTCTTAAATGAATTTATTATCTGTGAAAGGATATGGGTGTTTGAAGTGTTTTTACATTTCGACTATTCAAAGATGCGTGTACTTTTCTACAACATGAGAAACTTGAAGACATTATTTAGTTATATCAAACGCTTTAATTACTAATCATATAAAATTTGTAGGTTAATCTCAATAAATAATTTGAACTCTGGCATTTTTCTGATATATCATTTTAAATTATTCGTTTCTTTTTAATGAAAACTTGTATGGATGAGATATAATTTATTACTTAACATAAGTTTGAAATAGCTATTTCGCAAAATACAGCTAAACACCAGTCAAATGAAATTTTTAATATGCAAAAAATTTAGGCATAATTTTTATCGATGCAGCTAATGTTAACAATAGATTTATCGACACATTTTTATGTTTCTCTTTTCAAGTTTGTAGCAATTTTGTGCATTATTTTATTCTTATTTTTACTGTTTTGCAATAAAAATGTATAGAACAATGTTGCCATAGGTTGTATAAAAAAATTAAAAATAACAAACGCATATTAATATATTAACCTTTTATGTAGTGTTGTTCCGTCAAAATGATGGGTCCGGTAATTTAATTTAATGTACAGCATGTAAATTATTGCATAACGTATTTTTTTGTAGATTTAGCTTCGTTTGTTACCTTTAAATCAGTGTTTACCAACCTATTTGATCTAACTTTTTTTTAATCCCACTTTTGAGTAAAACATGTTTCTACGTCCCTCTAGACCTTTGCAATTTTTATCCAATACCTCCAAAAATAAATAAAAACTAAGAAGCGCAATGAATTTATTAACTATTTTTTATTCCTGCTTTTCTCGCCTAAATGACAGAATTGCCTACGCTCACCTTGGGAGCCACTGCTTTAAAAAGTAAAAAAATCATTACATTATACAATCAATGTCTTATTTTTTAGTATTCGTATTTGACATATATTAAACACGTGTATAATACGATTTATTATTACTATTTATAACATAAATTTTCATTTTATGTTACAGAGAACCAGTGTTGGGATGGAACGTAAGCAACGCTGATGCAGTGAAGACTTCTGCAACTCTCACGATTGCTTTGTTTGTTGGATATATAATTAAATACTTATCGTAAAATTATAATTTTTCTTGAAGGAAATTAAGGTTGTTAACACTAGATTTACCGACACATTTTTATCGTTTCCTTTTCGTATCTGTATTAGTTTTGTGCATTATTGCATTCATATTTTTCCTGTTTCGCAATAAAATATATAGAACAATGTTGCCAGAGGCGGTAAAAAAAAATTAAAATATCAAACGCATATCAATGTACGTAACTTCTTATATAGGGTCGTCCAGTCAAAATAACTAGTCCGGTAAATCTAGTGTTAAAGAAACAATCGTAGAGAACATGTTACTTTTTAATAATATTTTTTTATTGTTAGTGATAACTTTATGTAAAATAGAAGTATGAAGCGTTTTGTTAGTTAATTTAAAATACATAGAAGTCGATGTCAATTTATTTATATAGTTTATAAATTTCTGTCGATTTTTTTTTAATTTTGTACGAATTGCATAATTAATGTTAAGCACATGATGTCAAATCAATTTTAATTGAAAATAAATTTGCGACATTTAAAATTTATTTGTGTTTTCCTACGTTAATTAAGATTATTCAGTAACTTTGAAACTGCATCCTATTAAGCCGTCCCACGCGAAAATCAAGCCGTATGTCCAAAGGATAACTTAATTAAACTTTTATCAACAACCACTGAATAGGAAAAGTTAGTTTTTTCAATTTCATTGAGCACATTAAAACTTACAAATAACAATTTCCAAAACGATTTCGGGTATCGAACAAGTTTCGACACTTACTTTGTATCTTGTAAATCAGGGATTACCAAAGTGGTCGATATCGTCCACTGTCTTCTTCTATTGACAGTCAGAATATTTAAGTCAGAATGAAAAATAACATTCTATAGCAGCTGTTTTAATTTAGCGAATCATTATGAATAAGGTTGATCTTAAAAGTAGGTAATTTGGCCGTGGGGGTCTGAGGTAACAGTTCATTTTGGAAAAGGGGTCACTTGCCCAAAATAGTTTGGAGATCCCTGTTCTAAATGAATTTAGTTATTTTGTGATAACATAAATTATATTAATTTATTTATTTGAAAACTTCGTACATATTATATACTAATTAAAACTATTCTACGCAGAAAACGTATCATGCAGGCGAGCTTAACTCGTTGTGAGTTCTCTAGCAACTAACCTTTGTGAGAGGGAAATGGGAAGAATAGTGTTACAATAAAAAATACCTCCATTGTTTCACATAGATTAATTATCTATAATAATTAATTTTCAAATACCTGGAAGATAGGCAATATTTTTTAAAAATTTTGTTCTTCGATTTTTTTTAATCAGAATTATTGATACAGATTATGTAGATTTTTAGGTGTGTTATTAAAGATAACTGCTTTCCTTTTTTGTGTGGCGCAGTGGTTTACTGTTTACATTATAAAACGGAGGTCTCGGGTTCGATTTACTGTTCATATGAGGAGTAGAGTTTGTACGGTGGTAGTTATTTCTAGACCGTCTGGTTAGCTACCACCCACAATGACAATCTGCCGCTATAACGGCATTGCTTTGTTCTTACAGCCACACAAGTGAGAGAAGTAATTCTGGACGAACAAGCTTTATCGGCTACTGCCTCATTGTCACTTAATATCAGGTGAATTCGAGAATAAGTGTTAGACTATTGCTGACTAAAAATATGTTCACAGATGAGGTATTAAGATTGTTTCAATAGACGATCAGATTCCTTATCTTGAGATAACTTGGTAATGTTACTACATCCCGGTTGACCATTTATTTATTTATTTATTTAAAAGTTTAATGCACTAAATCGTACATAAGATGGACTTAATGACAAATGGTATTCTCTACCAGTCTACTTTAGGGCTGAGCAGAGTCGTATATAAATATAGGGTGCAAAAAAATAATAATAGAGAATAAAAAGACAAAATAATAATAGTAATATGAATAAAGATGAGAGAGGGGGGGGAGGTAATACACATAAATGGTTAACCTAATAAGAAATGCATGTATGAGTGGTGGCCACTTACAATCGCGTAAGTCTTTAATATCAAGCACAAAAATTGAATTTTGCGGCATTTCAGAGCGAAATTTATGCAATGTTTTTCCTAACTAAACTGCAGTAAAAAGAAACTTTCACTTAGTATAAAGTGTGCACAAATATCGATCGAAATCGATTCGAACACCTGATTATTAATTAACATTTTCCTTTGCATGTGTTTAATTCTCATGCTCATATAACCGGCGACATATGTGTCACACTTTAAACAGACAGCTGTTAATCTATTTTCAGCTTTCGCAAAGCCGTTTGAAGGCTTAAAATGCCGTGTATTGATAGATTGTTTAGTTTCAGTATACGTGGCAGCGGTTGTACAGAGCGTGATGTACGTAAGTGAGAAGTAGACAGTCAAAGGGCTGCGGGTAATCAAAGTATGCGTATCAAATAATATATAACATTCGATAAGATGATTTGCAATTGGACACTAGTCGGACGAGCCTGCGCCAAATGGTTGCTTTTGACCTTAAATGGATTGTGCATGGTACGTATTTATTATTAATGTTAATTAATTGTTCTTTTTTTTTATTAATAATCTGTTAACCATTTATATAGGATGTATTCGTAAGTAAAAGGTCAGTTTGTTTTCCCTTAGGCGCTAGGTTTTGTCCCACTAGTTATGGCTGTATTTCACCACACTGGTTAAGTAAGTGTTGGCCAATATCGCGTGTCGTCAAAACCGGTTGTTTTTGAATCGCCTAAGTTCCAACACGACGTTTTCTTTCACCTTTAACTTAAGTTAAATGACCCTGTATTGAAGGAGCTCGCTTGCAGGGCGAGCCCGAGCTTTTATATACGTGTGTAGATAAAAAGAATATTAATTAATTGAAATACTTGTTTCATTTTCTTATCTTTATCATCGTGTTCTGATGTTGTAGAAATTACTATTTATTAACCCCTTACCTGTCGAGGAAATCTCACGAGATGCTCTCCCCAGTGCCAAAGTTTCGCATACAGGCGCGCGTACGTATGCGTTGTATTAGAGGAAAAAAGGAGGTGTGTGTTGCGACATAAAAAGTTTTTACTTTCATAGAAAAAAAAAGAAAGAAGAAATAAGAACTCTAAATTTAAAGTCTCCGGTGGCAGTGAGCGCGTCGGATGAGTGAGGCATATGTATACGCCAACGGCAGTTAAGGGGTTAATTTTACTGCATAATATTGTTTAAATGGGGTGTCCCGGGATTTCGGGGTCTTGAGCTGGCGGATCACCGGATTCGTGAGCCAGTATCAGATGAAGCTGTAATAGTCACCAATAGGACTAACAGCGCAAAGGTACTATCGCGACTGCTTGTACTATGTAAGAGATAATGCTAATTAATACATGGCCTAATGTGTCCGCTGCAACAAGGAGGCATATAAAATGTAAATAATATTCATAGAGGTAATCTTACTGAATCATTCCCACAATGTATGTTTTTCCTAATGGAATTAGCCAATGGTATTTGTTCGCGCCCAAAGATGATCGGCCTGTGCGCAACGGGCTTCGCTCTAGTCGACATGAGGGTGCTGCGGCAGTACGGCGAGGACCGCTCGGCGGGCACGTTCTTCGGTGACGTCATCATCATCATTGTCTGCTGCCTGCTGATAGCGGTCGCCGTCTTCGGCTGCGTAAGCGCCGTCAAGGAGAACATCAAGATGCTTTACCTGGTGCGGTATTCTTCAATGTGATATAGG
>DWQX01006762.1:0-10937 GCA_018245475.1 Pharmacophagus antenor | reverse complement strand
TCCTAGAAGGGAGATTTGCAACACATTAGAAAACTACAAACACCTGCTACAAACTAATCAATGTATTTACACTTATTTATAAATCTACACTTATAACAAAACTGTAGAGAGGTCAATTCTGTACAATGAATAAATATTAAAAATTAATATTGAAAGATTATTGGTGATTGATACTGTAGCCAAAAATGGAATCAGTAAATTTTTTGTCTGTCTATCTATCTGTATGTGGAAGCATTGATCAAAAACTACTAAAGAGATTTGAACCAAACTTGGTACGATTGTAGTCTATACTCCTGGGCAGGTTATAGACTGTAGTAGCTATATTTAGCAATTTCAATTTTTAAAAGTTCATATAAGCCAAAGGAAAATTTTTATGAAAATGATTTACGTTTTTTTGACTGACGAAAGTATGTATGCATTAATATTATATATTGACATTTTTAAACTCTGATAATTAAGTTCATTTATGACGAAGCAGCCTTCACATTCTACGAAGAAAACGACTCTTTATATTTTTTTACTAGTCATTATCTTAAGTTTGCAGACGTTTTATGCACACGTCATATATTTTCAATCAGATGCAACGCTAAAGATATTTTAATTATATTGTACCTAGACCTCATTGTTTAGAAATTACATACTGGCATCATTATTAAACTGTTTATGATAGTGTAATATTATTAATGACGTAATGTTAAATAGGGAAATTAGAAAAGTTATCATTGTATGGTACGCACTTTTTAATTTGAACTTCAGCTTCATTGCATTTAAAATTTCTTTATAATGTACGGGTTATACACTTTTACAATATTTTTCATACGTTTCTGCAAAAAGAAAATTGAATCTTTTAAATTTTTAAAGGCATTACTTCTCTTGAAATTTATAAAGCGATGTTCACACTTTACGTCAAACGGAGCTTTAAGTCGGTGAGTGTACTATATGTAAATATTGTTGTATAAGATATTGAGTTTTCCTGCTGTAAGTACAGTTTGCTGATGTGTGTTATAGCAAAGGTTTGTTAAATATATGTTTTACTATTTTTATACTTACTTATTGTCTCTAATAACCAGTAGTGACGATTGGATACACATTGTGATAATGTAAACATTATGAAAAAAGATATTTTAGGTTAAAAATCTCTTATACAATCAGTAAATATGTGCCTTTTTACATTTTAAACTTAAATCAATTAGCATTGTGATAAACACCAAAATTTCACCATTAGCGAATTGATTCTTTTATAGTTTACGATAAAATCTAGTATAAGATGAGGCGTATCATCGGCATTTACGAAATAAGCTGGATGCGGCTACGCAGGCCGATCGAAGTGAAGGTCCTTGGAGAACGGCTATATCCAGTAAATAGCGTGTTCCGACTGTCGATGATAAATCTGCTACCACTTATTTTACCTAAAAATGAGTATTTGCATCGTTGTTGTTGCTAAATTTTAATTAAAGTGTGCATACTTTTTATATATATTATTGTGACGTCAATTTTGCTTGCTCGGTTCATTGACATCGATACAGTTAACATATATTCTCTCTCTTTCTCTTGACCTCATTGTTTACGTGAAGACAAACCTTTACAAAGCTCCGATTTAACACGCGAGCCCGTCGTAATTGCCAAAGAAACCAGTTAAGGGAACGACTGGGCACAACGGAACGCATTTCGAAAGAGCTTGCCGCGACGAATAGGTAGCGGTGGTGTTAATCGATTCAATTTATTTGCTACGGATGAAAAAAACTGATAACCCTTCAAGGCAGTTTTGGTACCTACTTAATAACATTTCGCCATTAAAAAGCATGACGGGATTTCTTCCATTTGTCGCGAACACCCGCATACGAACGTGAGACGCTAGCTCAGTCCGACACCGTGTCAAGGGCTAGCGGTCTCGGAGCAAATGATTTCGTACGGGCGGTCCGTGCCCCACACAAGGGGTAAATAAAAGATAAACACTTTACTGCACTGTTTTTATTTTTTTATAATACCATATAAATACACGTGCTTATATAATTATGAATTTATGGAAAAAGAAACAGATTGTATTTATACAAAATCTCGGACACTGACAAACGTCTGACCGTTCATGCTAATTACAAATCGAATATCAATTTTAAATTGGTATGCTAAAGAAAAAATGCCAACATGCCTGACAGATAATGTTGTGTGCTTCGTCACCAACAAATCGTTTCGTATGATGAATTGTAATTCGTACAGCAAAATATTGATTTAACTAGTCCCCCCCGTCAATATTGTTTTTAGGAAAAAAGGCAGCCTATATATAATGAGTAACAGGCTGCCTTTTTTCCTTACTAGGTTTATGCCTTTTATTGACAGCTATTGATAAAATAAATAAATTTAAGTGAATCAAACATGGAAACTGTCTGTCTAGGTCATAAAACTTTTATTCGATTCCCAAATCTGTTGTGTCTATATTATAAATAAGATTTGGAAATATCTAATTTTTCGAGTATATTAATAGTTTTATGTTTTCGTTAATACATAACTAGATAAAGTACAAAACATGGAGTGTATCACGTTAAGACGAAGGAATGGACTCTGGCACAACAATGCCACTACCACATTTGTACCGATAACAGTAATTTTCTTAGTCCAGTTGTTCTTTATTGTGAGAGCACAGTTTGTCATAATCACAATGATAGATCACCGCGTTGTGTTGGAGTTCTGTTTTAGGGTTCCATACCCAAAGGGTGACCGGCCTATCTGTCTGACTCTATCTCATCAACCGTAATAGATAGAAAGTTAAATTTTCACAGATTGTGTATATCTGTATTCACTACAACGACAAATAATAAAAATAAAATGATATTGCCAAAAATACTAAAAATAAAATAAATTATGTTAAATCAGCTCCATCTGTTGAGTGTCGAAAATCTTTTTTTTCGATTTTTCTATACTTGAAAAGCTTTAATGAGTTAACAGCTTTTTCAAATTTTGCCTGCCTTGTCTACAAATTCACATGTACAAAACCCTTTGCATTGCGAGTCCGACTCACACTTGCCTATTTATTTATTAAAATTGTCAAAGCCTTGTTAACTATATAAGAACTTAAATATCTAAAGACTAAACTCTACGATAAGATAAGAAATGACAAAAGGTTGGTGAACTAAAAAACGAGCTTTAAAGAAAAACAAAAATATTTCCTTGTTGTTTTAATAAAGACAGTTCAGTCAACTTTCGAGTTTCAATGAATACAGTTCCAAAATATAGAAAATGTAGCGTTTTTGTGTAACATAATGTTATGGTATTTACGTTTTAAGGTCAACTCAATACTGTGTCTCGATTGAATCCAACCTTCGCCTACACGGAGTACAACCGTAATATAATTACTCGTGCTTAACATTTCTGAATTTTGTGTGGGCAGGCGAACGCAATCATTGGAAACAGGTACTCTATGGTATGCGTTCACATTTGCATTTCCTTTAATATGAGTAGTCATGGTAGCAGTGACGGCAGATTCAAACCATCAATTTAAATTTCACAATAAACAATAGGCGAATTAAGAACACCTTAGAAATATTTAATACATGGTTACTTTTCTTATAAATAATTTATGTCGCAGTTACATCTTAAACTTCAAGATGCCTAATTTGAATATTAATATACCAATTGTTATTTGTAGAAAACAATTTGTGTTATGGTGTGTTACAATTATCATAATACTAGATTTACAGACACATTTTTATGGTTTTCTATCCGAGTCGGTAGTAAATCTATGGTATTATTGTATTCTCATTTTTCCTGTTTTGTAATAAAATGTACAAATAATGTGACCAGAGGCACTCCAAAGGATGAAAATTCAAACTCATATTAGTATACAAAACTTTTTATCCTAGGATGGTCCGTCAAAATGACGGGTACGGTAAATATATCTCGTCGAAAGAATTTTTTCGATAGTAGTAGGTAGTAGCATTCGAACCTGTCCTAATAGCGGGGTATCGTTTGGTTGTTTATTTTTATATTCTAAAATTATCAAACAGAATGAGAATCGTGGTGATTAAGACAGCGCTGGGGTGTTGAAAACATAACGGGAATAGAAATGGGATTCCTACCGAATATCAACAGAAAGGGAATGGTGCGGCGTGACCATTAGTGTGTTAGCGGAAGTGGAGGGATAGTCACGTTCGCCGTAACAATGTTGCCGTATAACAATACGTCTAAATAACACGCCGCTTGCTTCAAGATACTTCTTAGGTATATTTATATATCCGAGTATAGCGTTTATATTTGTTTTTTATAACTAATGTCATAGTCACCATCCCAATTGGACTTGATGAAATTTGATTGTGTTTATTACAGTATCTTACTGCAATTAAATGTAAAAATTATAAACAGGTATAATTATCTATAATATTTGCGTTTCTCGTCAACGCGACATTTACTATTGTAATTGTGATTTTTTATGTAGTTATAAATTATTTTAAAGGATTTGTACCCCGCGCAAATGCTGTCAATATCTATATGGTCTATGAGAAAAGAAAAATAATTTGCATTGTAAATTATTTAACGACTCTATTGCATGTGACATTCGTTAGTAAAAATAGCTTAACCTTGTAAATGTCGATGTGACAAACACTCGAGTAAACTACTAGATGTTAATTGTTGATAAATAAACTGTTCCCTTATAGACATCGAGGACCTGCCCACGCGGGACCAGATGTGGGGCCCGGCGCCGCACGAGATCGACCCGGACATATGGCCACCGCCGCCGGACCGCGACCCAAACGCCTGGCCCTCCCCCACCAGCGTGGAACACAAGTAAAACAAAATTACATAATACTAACAATCATTCAATTACTTAATTGCCCCAATCAAATAGTAACGAGTAGTATTAAGGAGATGAGAGGCGAGATTTATGTACCACATAATTCATTACGCTGATACATAACAGCAATAGACAAAATTATTTATCGTTTGTGTTGACCGAAAAGTTTACCTGATACTTGTTCAAACAGAATCCAGATAAAAATATGGTTTAGCTTCTGATAAATTTTTATTTTTTTAATTAAAATTGTGATGTATGCATGGACGGTAACATCAGATATCCCCATCGAGACCTGCTCGTTGTGAACATACATTCGTTAGGATAGCGTTAATAAAATTACAGTGAACACTGTTATCAATATTTTATTAAACGTATACATTCTACGAACACAATCACAAGTATCGTAATAGTTACAAACCCGGTACTGTATTCATAAACTTTGCAATGTTTGCAAAATTCCTGATATCGCACGTGTTAATTATAAAAAGTTTTATACAAAAAGTATGAAAATGCCGTATTGCTTTTGTAACATGTGGTAAAGAGAGAGGAATATTTTGCTTCTACTTTTAGATTTATTATTTTCATTTGTTTTTGATAATACGTCTTTAAAACGTTAAACTATTGTGGAACTATTTATAATGTGTTTAGCGATAATAGATATTTAAATTTTCACTATTTGAAATATACTCGTATTTTGCCGGTGGATTAATACCTACCATTCGCGCATGCTGTAGTGGCACATAGTCACCAAGAGGTTAAAATTTATTACCTCCCTCCTACACAAATTGTATAGATTCACACTACCTGGCATTTGATTTGTCACGTCGGGAACAAGAGCGAGATGTCTGGCTAATTTCGGTTTTGTAAAATGTCATCTTTATGTTTTGATTTCTTAGCGCTGTGCGACAGAGAGAGCGCTCTACAAAGCCGTATCCAGCCGATCTTTTGTGTACGTCTTACTATTACCTCCGACGTACCAAAACGTTTCTGGTACCAGTTACTGTAGCTGTGTATGTATATGTGGCGTGTAAGGGGCCCGCCGGCGATGAAGTCCGCCCGCAACAACGCGCGGAACAACCGCGACGTCAGGAAGCCCACCACCGCGCAACGCAACACGACCGCCTCGCAGCGCAAGACATCCGACGTCAAAAACCCCAAGATCAACGCGAACAAAGCTCACAACCACAGTCACAGTGGTGAGTTGCACACGCATGCTCGTGGGGCAGTGATTTATCCGCTTGCCTTACGGCGCGAAGATCCCGAGATGGATTTCCGGGCCACATGAGTATCAGATTCTAGATGTTAAAAAAGTTTTTAGAATCCACTAAGCCAGCTACCATTCTCAATGTCAATCTGCCGCCATAACAGCATTACCGACGTTCCGGTAGTCGTATATGTGAAAACCAAATGTATTCTGGGTGAAAACGCCTCCCTATCTACAGCTTCATTGTCACTTAACATCAGATTAAATCGAGGTCGTGTTTCCCAATAACCGATAAAAAGCAATAAAAAGGATCGACTAAAAACTATTTTTTTCACCTTTAAAATATATTATTTCACTTCAATGGCAAGATAAATATTTAATGCCATATTTTGTGCCGCATATTAGAGATTCCAAAAATAGCGTATTACAAATCTCCGCAATCCCGTCGTTATAGAAAAGGGTAACGTGCTATCTTTGGTACGTGGCATTTTGAAACTGTACTGTGATGGTATCGTCAGTGTAATAGGGTAAGAGTGACAAAATCTAAACTATTTCGGGGTATTACCGCTTAAAACGATTAATTTTGCAAGCATTGTGTTAAAAGGTTAGAGGAAAATATTTAAACATCCAGGAGTGAAAATAGACGTTGTTACATCATCCCTCTGTAATTAACACCAGATTTCTAAAAGAAATTATATTGATTACTTTTCTGTTATGTTCAAAGTCAATAATGATATTAGTTAATAAATGTTGAATTATTTCTTTATCGTCTATTTCTTTCGGTTAATTTCAGTCTCTGGCCTCACTCGTTCAGGTGTTAATTTCGATATTGAGTACTTATAAAACATCTTCTATAATTTAATATATTCACTGTTCGGTATAATGTCGAACCTTAAACTCGGTCTCACAATTATTACAGCTAAAGCGAAAGATTCGGGCAACCGGGACCACGGCGGCAAGGACAAGCTGGACAGGGACAATAACAACGGCGACACCGACGACGAGCGGCACAAGGAGGAGGAACGACGCTTCGAACCGCCCTCCGCCGCCGACGGCGACCTCGTCGACATGCTCGGTGAGTGATGAGTAACACGCGTTGCATTTGGCTGCAGCGTATGATTTACCACTGAACTCAAAATAGAAATTGAAAAAAATGTGTCGGTATAAGTAATTTATGAAAGAGAGAGATAGCTATATGCGGTACTAGTGGCACTAATAATCACTGCGTCCATCGCATTATCTTCATATTATAAAAAGGAATACGCTGATTACTGGGACACTTAGCTCGCGGATCCTGCGATAATGGTAGCTGTAATAAGATAGTCGCTATAAGACTAACAGCAATTAAAATCATTTGGATCAAGCTAACTGCACGTATTTCTTAGTGTCGGTACTTTCATACAAGCCGGAAAGCGGGGCTTACTATACTAAAGCAATGATGTCAATTATAATTAATAAGTTTTAATTTGAATTATGTCTTAAATCCACGAAAGTGACAAAAAACGTAATCTACATTACATTCTATCGAATGTAATAAAATAAATGATTGCGTTTTTATAAATGATAATTTAGATGTGTTTTTATGTTTGGGCTTGCCCTATGGGCACGACACTGATATCTTAGTACTCACAACACTACTAATTACTGAAGAATGTGTCGCTATGTCGCAGTGCACGGACCACTGTATTTCATGAATCGTAACTTTATTACTAAATTTTTAATATAATAATCAATTATAGGTCTTAGACAGTACCTTATTTCTAATATCTGAGGGGACAAGTACATTATAATTTTTTTTTATATTATAAACTAATCATGTTAAATAGAAACGAAAATACATAACTTATATAAAAGCACCTTAGTAATACAAAACACTAAGTAATAAAAAAATACGATTATTAATTACTTGTGCAAAGTGTAAATTGTTTAGTAATACTTTTTTTCAAATATATAAAACGTTTGGTATAAAATATTTACCACATATCGATATCAGATAATTACTTACTTACAACTACGCCATTCGTTCATCCAATCAACATAATAATTAATATTAAATAATTCAAACAAGTATTATGAATACTTTCAATGTACTTTAATATATGTAAATTATAATTACGTTATCTACGATAGTTCACATCGACGTTTGCTAATATAACAATTACTTTCTATAATTCCAGAAAGGGATATTGTACAAAAAAATCCAAACATCCGATGGGACGATATTGCAGACCTGACTGAGGCGAAGAGGTTGCTGGAAGAGGCCGTCGTCTTGCCCATGTGGATGCCGGATTTCTTCAAGGTTTGACAAAACTTTTCTACTCTAATCCAGTACATTACCCAGAGCCAAAAAAATTGTGTTGGATGTTTAACTTATTTTATAAGCTATGAGATAATATGTCGATTTCAAAAGATGTTGACAATGAAGGCATATGTAGTGAATCATTCAGGTCAAGAATATTCCGGCTCTCTCATTCTGCTGGAAGTTAACAATACTGTTATGATAATATGGGTATTGATCCATCCAGAGTTCACTACTCTTGTGACTCTGGATTCGATTTTAGAAACTCGGTGTTACGAAGCAAGCGGTAAACTACTGCTCCACGGAAGCAGCAAAAAATTATATTAGAACTTGTCTGTTATTATTGTATAAGTAATTTTTCTTTTTTTGTTAAATTCAATGACTAATTTTTTATATGTTGGCTATGTCTTTACCAGGGTATCAGGCGACCGTGGAAGGGTGTCCTGATGGTCGGCCCGCCCGGCACCGGGAAGACCATGTTGGCCAAGGCAGTGGCCACCGAGTGTGGCACCACCTTTTTCAACGTGTCCTCGTCAACGCTCACCTCCAAGTACCGCGGAGAGTCGGAGAAACTTGTGCGGCTACTGTTCGAAATGGTTAGATCGGTACATACTTCGTTGTCGGTAATGGGCTAACACTGAACTTCGATTCCACGTGATGTTAAGTGATAATGCGCTATAAATGGAAAAGTTAGCGCCGAAAATACTGCGGACTCTCACATATATGACTGTCAGAACACAACAATAATGTTATGATGGTTGACATTGTACATAGTAGCTAGCTAGGCGGGTTTGAAAAAACCCTACTAACCATCCAATCTCCACCATACATGATCCGAGAATCGAACCCGGGACCTCCACGTTACAAGGTAAGCGGGTAAACCACTGCGCCACGGAGGCGCATTCTGCGTACGCTTACATCCATATTTATTTCTTATATTATAAAAGGGAAATTAAAAAAAATTATGAGTAAAAGTAAGTCTTTGGAGAAGGCCTTAGAATAGTTTTTAACACGAATATAAAAGCGCTGTTAATGCCAGTAAGTTCACTGGTTCGATGAGAGTATAATATTATATATAATATGAATATACAGTATTAATGTGTATTTCTTTTTTTTAGTTTTCAGTGATTTTTAATAGGTTTCTCTTACTATATGCATTCCTCTTACCTTGAGTTAACTGGTTGAAAATATTAACTGACATTAAGTCAGCATATACAATAAAGTTCATAAGTAAATAATACATAGTGATGTTTCAAGGATTGTCGGATTTGGTTCATCCCTTTTGGCTGGTTACTACCACCACAATATTGGAATAAATTACATGCAGTATAAATTTTATTCATGTATTACTATAAAGGCTGTCCTCTGCTTTGCTCATCCAACCGGTACATGTTGTACTTACCAAATTTTCCTCCAGCTTTTCATTTATTTTAACAATAATTCGTACAAATTAAATAGTAACGGGTGTGCGTGTGCGCAAAACAGGCGCGGTTCTATGCGCCGAGCACGATCTTCATCGACGAGATCGACTCGCTATGCTCGCGTCGCGGCTCCGACAGCGAGCACGAGGCCTCGCGCCGCGTCAAGTCCGAGCTGCTCGTGCAGATGGACGGTCTAGGCTCCGCCACCGACGAGCCCGCCAAGGTAACCGCCGCACGCCAATACACGATTACATTCATTCATTCATTCATCTGCCTATATTAATTATTCTGCTACTTATTAAACATTGGCTTCGCCAAGTACACGCCACTGAGGATCATTATAGTCTCACAAGCCACTTATTACCGTAGACCTTCGCAATAACTATTCTAATTACTGTGCAATCAAAATACTCTGCTTTTCATAGAGCCTTGAACTCGGTCCCCTGAATATCGTTTATTATTATAAAGATTGTGATTGTCATGATGTGATATATGTGAAAATTTTAAGGTATAGATTTGTTTGCACAGTTTCACATTATCATCTTTAGACATACGATCTTAAGTCTTTTTACACGTCAAATAATGACACGAAAAATAATTACATGATTGATTGGGCGATAGAGACATGTGGTTGTGGTAAGTTCAGACAAAACGGTAACTTTCGTATGTATAATTAAGTGGGAAAATGTACGTAGAGCATACATGAAATATTGAAAGAATAATAATAATATTTCGACAGGTAGTCATGGTACTAGCCGCAACAAATTTCCCGTGGGACATCGATGAAGCGCTGCGTCGTCGTCTCGAGAAGCGAATTTACATACCGCTCCCCACGCAAGAGGGCCGCGAGGCGCTCCTTCAGATCAACCTCCGCGAGGTGAAAGTGGACCAAGAGGTGGACCTCCGGGCGATCGCGAAGAAACTCGAAGGTTACTCCGGCGCTGACATCACAAATGTTTGCCGGTGAGTGTACCGGTATTGTAAGGTACTGATAAAATATAGAGACGAAAATTAACAGAAGTTCGTAAAATAATCGAATTCAATATAGCTAATATGTAATTACAATATCCAACGGCACCTGAAGACAGCTAACAATTAAAAATGTTGGTAATGTTGTTGATATTACATCAATTGTTAATGTATATATAATATAATTAACGTTGTTAATGTAATAGTGACAGGTTAAGCACCAATAGTTTAAATGCATAAATTACTATATTTATGCAA
>DWQX01006761.1:0-10938 GCA_018245475.1 Pharmacophagus antenor | reverse complement strand
TACCTTATTAAATAGGGAACTTTTTATGTAACATAAAATAATTTAAAAACTACAATAATTGCCATTATTATTAATAATAGTATATATATTATTTAAACTAACTTTTCGTCGAAAAATATTGTGTTCATATTAACACATTTATATATTGTTACTATTTCGCGCACACACGCATAACAGTTCGTATGTAGCTTCACTCATTTGGTCTTGAACTGTACGCTACGGTCGCCGCGCCGCTGCCCGTCGACGACCGGTGCCCACTTGCTAATAGCTTGCATACCGCCGCTCCGCGGACAGCATAAGATAGTTGCGGTAAGCTTGATGGACATTCGTGCGTACGTGTGCGTAGTAAATGTTTGTTGTCAATTGTGTTCGTGATGTATCTGCGGCATCAGTGAAGACCTTTTACTTGTCACATTTTGTAGTCGTTGGATTATACCTATCGGTATTATCCAACAATTTCAACTTAAATTTACATAAATACCTTACGAATGCAGTGGTATACCGCTTATCTGGTGACACGAATGTGGTTCGATTTTGGTGTTATATGTAGCAGTAGAGTGTAATATCTACCGGTAGTAATATCTGTAAGTACTACCCTCAATATCATTTTGCTGCCATAATAGCATTGCTGTTTCAGCAGTCATAGACACGAGAGACAATATCTTGAGGAAACATTTTGGTCTATTGTCACTTAGTATCAATGGACGTAAGAATGCTTGTAAAATCTTTTACTTAAAGTCTAAAGATATAAAAATATTTTCCCTAGTTCTCAGCTCTTAAATAAAAGAAGAGACGAGCTCGCGAATGCAACCGCGCCTACAATTGAGTCAATAACAAAGGCATGGAATACGGTAACAAGTTCTTTGTTGGAATGAATGTGAGGGCTGAATTGGTTTTTTTTTTTAATTCCGTAAAAGGTAATAAGACGTTACGGGTCAAGGGCGGAAACACTCTGAGCGTATTTTCGGATAAATGTATCAGCCAAAAAGAACTATAACTAGATTCTATGCTAATGAACATAAGAAGTATTATTCGATGTACAGAATTCCGATTCTTACATAACTTACTGAAAAGTAAGGCGTTTCTTATGAAACACTCGATATTAATTATGTTATACGATATTAAGTGACAGAGTGACCGTAGATTATTAAGTGCTATCGCAATTGGTTGCTGGGCAACGCTTCGAAAGCGGTAGATTGACTTCGACGGGGGTTTCGAATCAAATCGAACGCGCGACCTTCGAGTTATAAACAAAGTGGTAAAACACTGAGCCACAGGGCCAGTCAATGTGAACTGATTTACCTAATTGTTACCAATAAATAGCTCACTGAGTAGTTCGAAACGCAATATTAAATAGACGTAGTTCTAAGAGTAAAAAACGCACCTTTCGCACACAGATATTTATTAAAATTGAAACATGGCCAACGAAATTACGTATCACGTAAGTTATCTCAAGACAAACACGAACAGAACACTGCTAGTGTAAGTTATAAAATGTGAAATAAATTTTAGACGAGTTTTAGTTAGATATATAGATGAAACTTTTACTGTCAATAAACAGAACACACGCGCACGAATGGTAAGAAAAAATTCGAGCAAATAGTTTTTAGCTATAAAAAAATCGGTGCACAGATAGTGTACCGGTGTGTGTGTGCTGCAGGTACAGAAGGCCGTAGCTCAGTGCACTTTCCACCTGCTGCAGGTGAGGCGCTGATTTTCAGCTACTGCCGGTTATTAATATAAATCGGCTATTATATAAATTACTTCACCAGGTTAGCCGGTATTAATAAGCGTTTAAGTCCGCAGAAAGTTCAAGCTACTACCCGCCGCGGTAACAATGATTTACCACACGGGACTTTAACCCTTAAATGTTGCCATTTGTCTATAAATCAGTTTCAATTCTCTTTAACGAAAAACCTGTGTATGTGTGCGTGTGTGCGCGATCTCGAATACACAATGATGACCGTGGACAACCGAGACAATTTTATTATTTATTTATTTATTTTGAGGATTAAAATGCAGTGAAAACTTGTATATTGTCCTAACTACCCCACAACACATTAGTTTGTCTGGGAAAATGTATGTATATATTTGACATATTATTAATAACCCACCTTGATTCAAACAAATAAAAACATTTACTTGTATACTTTTAATTTTACTGACAAACCTTTTGAACAGAATCCACTACTCTGTCCTAGTTCTTTCATGCAACATTAAACCGTTTCTTCACTTTTCAAAATCATTACACCAACCGTACTCATGAAATCTTTAATAATAGCAGTGACTCAACCAATAATCACAACGAAGATAATTTCTAAATTTACCAAAACAAATTAAATAAAACTAACTTGAACATAACTCAAAAGCGAGCTCGATAACAATATAAACTTAATGGGTGATAACGTTGAGTGTGGTTGATGAAAACCCATGCATTTATCGGGTTAAGTTTCGGGACACGTAAGAGGCTTACGTTTTTCGTGAGCGTTCGCGTGACGTACGAAATTAGCGAATTGGAGGCACGAAATGGACATAATTCGGTCGCGAATGCACGTCACCTTAAATGGTGCATGGGAAACGCTTCGACCTATATTAGTAGCTTGTGTTAATACCCTTCAATTATGGGAGACGGTGAAATATTTTTCCTCGAATATAAATATACGGAAATGGCTGAGAATTAAACTAGGGATACGCGAAAACATTGAACGTATACCTAGGTAC
The DNA here is from genome assembly GCA_018245475.1 of Pharmacophagus antenor. Taxonomy (NCBI): domain Eukaryota; kingdom Metazoa; phylum Arthropoda; class Insecta; order Lepidoptera; family Papilionidae; genus Pharmacophagus; species Pharmacophagus antenor. The sequence continues at coordinate 8,217 of DWQX01006761.1, read as the reverse complement.
AGGTTTCGTATGTGAGAGGACGTAGATTATTAAAAAAACATGTTGCCAATATGAATAATTTTTCACGGTATATAATTTGTACGTAAAACTAACTACCCAATATTAATAAGTTTTTTTATTGTACATTTTCCAAAATAATAAGATAATATAATGTTATTAATTGTTATTAGTAATTTCATTTTAAATTCATTGAACCGTGCGTTACTCTGCGTAACTTCATTACGATAAAACGAACAAAACATTTTGCTAATTTCCGCTTCCTTTAATCGCAAATACTACGAATTTCATTTTAAATGAATATAATTATTGTCTGCTCTTATATTTATCCAGTTATTTAGCTGGATAAATAAATTGGGGTATTCGATAATTGCATCATTTATCATCAACATTATCAGCCTCCGTCAGTCCACTGCTAGACGTAGGCCTTCCCAATGCCTTCCACCATATGCGGTCCTCGGCTTCCCTCGTCCAGCCGCTTCCCGCCGTCCCGATTAAATCGTCAGTCCATCTAGCGGGAGGGCCCTCTACGGAGTGTAGTTTGTCCATCGACCATTTAATTAATACACATTTACTTTAAGATACAAGCCAAACATTAAATTTATTGCTCTAATTCTATTGTTTGCTGGAAGAGAACTAATGTAGAATTAAAATCGCCTTTGTATTTATATATATCTAAAATAATATCTAAATATTCTAAAAATCGAGTGAAGCTCAGTGCATTGAAAACTAATCTTATTCATATATGCCACTCAGAGGCATGACTGCAGGGTAAGCCCGTGCAGATATATACGCATCTAATAAAAATAATATATCAATGTATTAGATGAATTTTCTATTATTTTATACTTATGATCGTGTTTTGACTTTGTAAGGGTTTATGTTTTAATTTATTTCTTAAATGAGGTAGGCGGGCTTTGTGGCTTGTGGGGCAGCAACACCACAGACGCGACCATTTGTTCTGCAATGGTAAAAAGTGGTCGTAGCTCAATGGAAATGTCATATATTGAACAATTCACCGGTATTCATTCTCATCTGGTTCTTTTTTTTTAATCTCGGTCCCCTTGTTGTCTATACTGGGCCTAGTCATATTAACTTTTCTGACTTTATTATAATTTAATCCCGCTATCATACTCCTTCTTCCTAATTCTCATTTTCATACTTTTCCATTGTTTTCCATACCACATTCCATTTTCCCATCTGGTTCAGGTGCGTCTTAATAAGATTTAATCACTTTTGAAATCGTTACGAACGATTTTTATAACGTGCCAACATTTCACGTACCTAGGAAATCATTTCTGAACAAATAAAACTTTGTAAAAAGGCAACTTGTTCTGACGTCTTATCTATGCTTCTGCCAATTAATAGAACTCGAATGACATAACATATTGTTGTCTATTTTGTATCGGTTACGTGCTAACACTTGGCCTCTATTTCACCTTATGTCAAGTGACAATGAAGCCGTAGATGGTAAAACGTGTTAGCCAAAAATACATCTGGCTCTCGCATGTATGACTGGTGGATATGTAGATTGGCATTGGGGGTGGTAGCTAGCAAGGCAAGTTCGAAAAATTCTACCATCATCCAGATTCCACTACGCCTGTGGCCCCTGAATTGAAGCCCGGACCTCTGCGTCCTAATGCGAACGACTGCTGCACTGCGCCACGGAAGCAGTCGAATTTTGCTATAAATACAGTGATTGTTGGGATGTGTGTTTCTAATATCTGTTCTATCATTATCACTAATTCTAGTTAAACATTTATTACTCTTATGATAATTCAATGATGCCAGAGGGAGTGACTAACATTAATATAAAGTTATAGCATTTTTTATTAATTATTAATTTATAACGTAATATATATGAGTTATAACGTTGTTATGTATTATCTCATGATATGCGTCCATAATATCTTAATAGATATTTACAGTAGTACATTCGGATTGTCAAAACAATTTTTTTTTCTTCACAGTTCGACGACATATGTGGGCTTTTCGCCTAATTATAAGTCATACGTACATGAATAAGTTTTATAAATCAAAGAAAACCACAATTGCCTTTGCTATAAAATATGAAACGTTTTATTCAATGTACTAAATTATAATACATCTTTTATTTCACAAAAGAATTATGAAAAGATTATACAAAAATAAAACACACAGCTCAGTTATGTTGTGTTAATTACAAGCACACACATAAAATCACAATAGCCAACATAAGAAATTTATAATGTCATGCACTAACACCATTTGTTATTTTAAAATTAATTTAAATGTGTCAACAACAATCTCACTAAATACTTCGCGCCGGTTGGTTCTGCAAAACCGGATAATAATAGAAATATTATAAAAGGCAAGTTCGATAAATATCTGTTGATTTTATGGAGGTTTGAGAAACAAATGTATAACGGATATAAAGCTGTTTCTCACACACACCCACACACACACATGTGCGTGTGTGCTGTGAGAAAAGCCGAATGATACTCGGTTTCTGATTTAATTTATATAATGAAATATCTGGACCCGAAATCTGCCGCCGTATATTTTAACCGACGAAAGGAATGTCGTTAACAATAAATCTGAACGCAAATGATCACGTTACGTTAGGGCTGTGAGAGCGATGTATTTTTTTATTATTATTTTTCAATATTTATACGGAGCATAGCTTTCGAATTTCGTTCGTTTATTATTTTTAACTGGTGAAATGGTACTTTGTTACATGCGTAAAGCAGCGGACGGGTTAATGTAGTACGTTATATTTATACGACAAGCCGCTAATGTGCGGCTAATGGGCGCGAACCGTTCACGCTTATAACCAGTTGAGTGATTGCATTCATTAGTATCTATACTTACGTACATTTTCATATATGGCAATTGTACTTACAAACGTGTTAATAATAAGCAGTATAGAAACAATATTAATTTTGGATAGATATATGGAAAGCATTTATTGTGTATATGTATGTTTCAGTGAAACACCAAAATCTGGAGAATGTCGACATTCACATAGTCACTTTGTGTGTGTCCGAATATTTGCTAAGCACTCTTATTTCTGACTTACACCGATAAATTCTGCCCTTGACCATGCACTAATGGTGAATGTAGAACATGTTGGAAATTTATATCTTCTTCTACGTAGTTCAATCGCTATAAAACGGCCCAAAGTGTGACGTAAATTTTTTAAACGTTAAGTAAACGTTTCTCGCTTTATCGAAGCTTGCGTAAGACTGACACAGCTGATTGACTCCGAGCAGAACAAAGGATTTAACGGGAGAGAGCCTGTCGCTTGTTTTTTGATTCTTCTGTTATGGACCTCCACCAGAACACGTCTGTGATTGTAGGCACACACCGCAGAGGGTCCGAATGTACAACAATATAATGAAATATTCGATCTTTCACCGACGCATTTGGTGTTTGTTGACATACACCGGTGAAAGTTGACATTCTCTAATTTCGGTCATTCACGGTAACATAATAAATATAAAATCATCCCTTAAGAGGTTAAACGTAGCTTTTAACCACGCACAACCACCCCATAGAATTAGATGTCACCAGCGGTATTTCCGTATAGATACGACTTGGGTACCATCAAGAAAGAAGCCTACCGTCGGCAACTGCCCGAACATTGAAGCTACGGGCGGTGGTGTTCACTCCAATAGGCGAACCACACCTCGTTTGCCTAATTTACATTTAAAAAAATATATATTGATTCGATTAAACTCTTATGTTTCAGTCAAAAAAATTCAATGTATATAAATTTAGTGTAGCATATTACAAACTATATTTACATCTAAACTAGTTAAGCACTTATAAATTTATTGTTTAAAGTAAAACTAAAAAAAAGTAATAACCTTCTCCAATGAACTGTACTTTTTTTAACAAAAAAAAATGTGTATTAACGTAATGTTATTAAACCGTAAAACGTTATGCGGTATCATAAATAACTAGAAACGAAAATAAATCGGCAACCCTGAACGGTATATTTATTCGTAAGTAAGAGCAAGTAAGAAGTTTTATTGTTACTGGCTTAGTTAAAGTTAAATTGCGAGCATTTGTTGCATAATACCGTCCCCGCGGACGGTGCCCCGGCCAGTACTTTTGTGTGTAAGTAAAATATTCACATTTGCAATATTCACATGATTTGTAACCTTATTTACGTGTACATTTGTGTGATTTATTTCAATGTGTGGGTACAATAAAGTATTATTTCGTTAAACATTCACGATCGTGTATAATGTATGAAAGCTAATGAAATTCTTTTTTTTGAATCCTTAACCTATTAGAGATTATTACACGAGTATTGTTATCAAAGTCATTTGGCTTAGCTTAGCTGGACATTAATTTAGATTTTTGAACTCGAGTCTTTTGATATCTATCTGTTATTTTACTTTGTTTCTGACATGAATTTATCTAATCATAAATCAAAATGCCTGCTTCCGTGTTGCAGTTGTATGTCGCTTGTTTTGTAACGCGGATGTTCCGGGTTCGATTCCAGGCCACAGGAATGGAGTCTGGATGGTGGTAGAGTTTTTAGAAGCCGCCTGACTAGCTATCGACCTCAATGTCAATCTGTCGCTAAAACAGTACCGTGTTTCTGCAGTCATTCATGTGAGAGTCACAAATATTTTGTGTGAAAACGTTTCACCATCTACGGTCTCATTATCACTTAATATTACGTGAAATTATGGTCAAGTATTTGCTTATAACCGATAAAGAAATATATTTATAGCTGTGAAAGGCGCTAGACTATTGGCCTCCCTGTTGATATATCTGTATATATATATTTCGATTATATAGTCAGGAACTTTAAGCCTCCCAAAGGATACATGTACCGCAGTTAGGTAGTCGTTTGTCGAGGTAATACATCGGCCGATGTCGATGATAGATATTACGTTATATGAATTAATAACATACCGGTACAACCGGCTCCGACGTGTTCACACATGCTGAGCTGTAACATTAAAATTTTAATACAAACCGAATCGGGCCCCCTCACGCGGACCTGGGCGGTGCCACTCGGCGGCTATAAATCACGTAATTTCCTCGCAATGGCTGCCCGGATATTGCCGCCCGCGTTAAGCTCTGATCAAATTAGTATGCGCCCAATATTAGGTTGATGCTTAAACTGACTGACTGTCGCGGAAGTGCTTTTAACTATATGCATTAATGAGAGTAAATGCGGGAAATGAGAATGGATGAAGGAGTGAGAGCGAGACTAAACTATAAGAAGTTGGAAATGACTAGGCACCTGTTTACACATGACAGGGTGGAACAAGCATTTTAAAAGTAAAACATTCAAAAAAAAAACTATGAATATCAAATGATTTTTAAGTGACAAAGTACGCGTAATGCAATGGCATTTTAAATGTTTTTCCCCTTTTGTTTTGCTGTCGGTGTTTTTAAATCTTTTCCCTTTTGTTTTTCTGTCGGTATATAACGCCTTATCTCATTTAGTTGTCTATCGCTACGTAGATTTACTTTTAATACAATACGCACGACATTTGCTCAGGTATAATGGTAGGTCTACATTAAAAATATGTTTATTCAAAAGCGGAAGGGTATTAGTATGTCACATATGTATATTATTGGTTAAAATCAACATGTTAACAGTGTTATTTCGCAGAGTGTAGAAAAAGTGAGCAATTTATACGTAATAATAATTTTTAAAAGTAAAAAAAATTTTCAAGCTAAATACAGAGTAAAGAATCCTGTTATAAATTATAAGTATCTACGGAAATATGTTTTTTTTTACCTTGAATATACACGTCAACTGTTCCGCTGTACAGATTCGTATTGACGTATATATATGTCGAACGCACTAGACCGGTTGAAACGAATGTATTGCGACGTTTAGATGCGGCGAACGTTTTAATATCATAATCGGATTCCGCAGAATCCGCGTCAACTAATGGACCTAATGTATTATACGTTTTATGAATCATGTTACAATTTTGAATAAATATTTCGTAAATAATTAATTAACCTTTTCACGCTTTCGGCCATATATGTGGACGTTCAGTTTTGCGTTTACAGTTAATTTGCATTAATATGTAAATTAAAATCTTTAACGTTATATTTTAATATTTCTTTACTTCCGTTACTAAGCCACCGATGAAAATTAAATTAATAGATTTTAATGGAATTTTGAAATTTACTTACATTATTTTGTTTATTAAAAATCGTCCATGAAGAGATTAAATTAATAATCAACTGTTAACAATTTGCGAAGGTCATTGACTTTGAGTTACGAATGACATTACAGCTTGTGTATACTTTCAAAATGGCCGTTATGATGACGTCACTGACGTGGGCTGTCATCGGCAGTTTTGCTTGCTGGTGTTATTATGTCAATATCGATTAGCGATAATAAAAAGGCAATGAAAACGTTAAGAAGACATGTTTACAAGGCCGCATGAGTCGGGATGGTGGTATTGTTTTTAGAATCCTCTTGGGCAACTACCAATCATGATATCGACCTAGCGCTGCTGTGTTCCGAGGAATAGTATGGAATAATTCCAGCCGCCGTATTCTAGCAACGAAGAACACGACACAATACCAAATTCCATCGTCATCATCTAGATAGATGATTGGCAATCTTACACTGTGCGTTTTAAGCGCCATTTTTATCAAGCACAATTACCCTGCGGAAATAGTTGTCGCCGGGCGTGTTTCCGCACTGAAACGACTTGGAGTCCATCAAGAAAGGAGCGTACTCCTGTCTTAAAGATCGGCAACGCAGTTGCGACTCCACGACTATTGTGGCCGTCTAGGGGCGACGGTGATCACTTACCATCAGGTGAACAGCACGCTCGTTTACTTGCTCGTCGTGTAAAAAAAATAAACGTAGGGGTTGGAGTCTTCTGAACAACCAAGCTTCAACATCTATCTCCTCATTGTCACTTAACATCATATAATATTAAGGTCAAATATTAACCTATTGTAGAAAAAAAAAACATCAATACGCATGCAAACTTCATGACCTATGCGGTCTTCGAACCGAACAACACCGTATAACGAAGCAAACGAGATTAAACTATAAGAAATTAAAGAACGAAATGACTAGGCCTTGTTTTAACACGACAGGGGGAACGAGGAACAAAAATAAGGAAGCAAACGATTAAATCACTGCGCTCCAGAGTTGAGATCCAGATCTATACGAACGAATAAAGAAAGCGCATCATCAAAAACCGTCCCGAAATAAAATACGTAAAACCATTCCACAAATGTTTGCGCGGTGCCTGCTCTGTGTGGACAAACTTAAGCGACTTCCGGCGTCGTACAGACTATAAAGTATTCAAGCTGAATGTAAACATAGTAAAGGAGATAGCTACGGGCGGTGGTATCTTTTCAGCAGACGTAGCGGCACCTCTAAGGTCACGACGGGCTGAAGGAACATTGCAATTGTGCGACCCCAGGTGATTTACTTGGGACAACAATGCTGGAGGTTTATTTAAAAAAAACATATTTTTTAATGCCTCAGTCGCAGTTGTGTACCGCTTGCTTAATGGAGTTTGAATGATGTTTGAGATTTCTTCTAACCCGACTGGCTAGCTATTGCGTATTAGCATTGCAGTCTATCTGTAGTCCGTTACATAAGACAATATTATTCTGAGCGAACGCTCTTAACAACAGTTTACACAGTGAGAGAAAGAGAGAGAGAGAGAGAGAGACAGAGTCAGAAAGAGAGAAAATCACCAACCACATATTGTTTCTTTCTGTTTTCAAATCACACAATAATTGTGCTTATTTAACAGGATCAAAACTTACGTTTCGTATTTTGACAGCGTTTTTCAATATTAAATTTATCACCACATACTTATGGTGTTCTTTTCGAGTTTGTAGTAATTTTGTGCATTATTTTATTCTTAATTTTTTCGTTTTTCAATAAAATGTATCGAACAATGTTGCTAGAAACATTATGAAAAAATTTAAAAGTCAAACACATTGGTATACGGAAATTGTTATCTCAGGTTGATCCGTCAAAATGACGGATCTGGTAAATCTAGTGTTAATTCATTAACACAAACTCTAAGGTACTAATTGTAACAAGAAAGATAAATCGTAAACGGACTTCTCAGATTAACGCTATACTTGATTATATATGTAAAAAAAAATGGCCAAGTGCGTATCGGACACGCGCCGGTAGAGGTTCCGTAACATAAATGTATATAAAGTTAGGTTTCTCCTAATTATTATTTGACTTTCATTATAATTACAACGTAA
>DWQX01006760.1:0-10940 GCA_018245475.1 Pharmacophagus antenor | reverse complement strand
CGACTTCTCGCGAACGTCACTATATCATCGGTCCATTTCGTTGGGGTCTACTCACTCTCCATCTACCACGATCATGGAACAGTCACCAATCATGGACCTTACCACAGAACGAAAACATTGATTTAATTGTTTTATTCTTAATTTTTACAACAATCAACATTCCATATTTATGTGTATGATAAAGCCATGTTTCGTAGCAAACAATAATTGGCAATAATGAAGTGATTTTCTTTTCGCCCTTAACAGAACTAAAAAAGACTAGTGCATGAGCCCCACGGCTTCGATGTCAATGAATCGTAAAGCCGTTCATATAATTTGCGCCGGTTCAAGCCTACAGAGACTTGGTCATCCTCCAGCAATAAACAAGGTAATAACCTAGTCATGCTATCGTCATCGAAAGCAATAAATACAAAGTAACACGTTCACCGCTTCGTCTAATGCGTCCCGATTGATAGTGCAACAGAATAATGTTTATCATTGAAATGTATACATCTATTGGATATTTAACGCCGGCACCGCGAACCGTGTGCCTGTAGGCTGGGTACTGCTAAACGCCTCCAAATGGGACCGAGAGTAATTTCAGATACGGTGTGGGATCGCTAATGTACGGAGCGGAGTGCCCGCTAGAAATCCGGCCCTTTCTAATTTATATAACTTTGTATCGTGCCATTATTAAATTGACCCTCGAGATAACTCGACTTCGGGGTTAACAGTCTAACATTTATTTTCATTAAAACTAACTTCACGTTTTCTACGCTTGGTTATTAGTCATCTATGATTCAATTGAAATATCGCTTTCAATATTGATTGCGTTTTTATTACAACATAATATATATACCTTTTTTTTTGGCCATAAGGCATTGGGATTAACGGGATAATAACTCATTTTTTATGTAGTGATAAATTATACATTTTATTGAAATATTAACTGATACCTAGGTCCTTACTAGAGATAGAATTAATGAGGTACAGGTGACTCAGAGGGCAATACAAAGTAAACTAATGGGTATTACACTAAGAAACTAAAACCAACATATTGCTTAAAGAGAAAAGTGACGTCGGAAATGCCACCAAACGCTTAGCCAGCGTTAAATGGCAATGGGCAGGTAATATATACCGGAACATCGGCTGGTGGTACAAAGCGATCTTGGAGAAATAAACGCCCCAGAGACGTCCGCAAAAGATATGAAAAGATGACGTTGATAACGGAACTGGCTCGAACTGGATAAAATGCCGTAACGACTGGACGAAACTGGAAAAGTTACTACATACAAATGATTTAAAAAGGCTAAGAAGAAGATGAGGAATAAATTAGCATTAGGAACATGTTATATTGGATCACTATGTTGTCAAATTTTTTTTTTTTGCAAGCATGGTTTGAAAGATCTTTGTTGCTACAGTTTATGGTTGTAATCTCTCTTTGTTCACAGTGGTGTAATTATGTAATAGGGCTTATTTCTATAAGCGAAGAATTCTTTAAATTAATGTGTTTCTGTCTGCAAGAGGCATATTGAAATTACTGGACTAATTAATTTTTCTGTACCTCAAAATTATGTGAGCAGTGCAATTATAGGGTAGCCACTGTACGTACTTTAGTAATACAACTTTTTTCTTTTATTATATATGATTTACAACCTCTTTAGTTTTTATACTTGTCTTTCGTTTTTTGTATAACAAGTATGAAATGCTACATGGACCGGTTCTAGATTATTAAGATTATAAGGTCGTCAATCGTAAATGAAAGATACTAATGGATTCCTTCTAAACTTAGTCCTTAAAGCATACAAACTTCCAAAAAAAAAAAGCTAAAGATATTTTCAAATACGCAAAAAGTACGTTGTATTCTCATCAGAATCGTACTAAATTTATGATAATTGAAAATAAAATGCGGACCAGTTCCACGGCAATGCAGCCGTCTCGAATACCATGCATTTCGCAAATGAGCGCGCTGTCCTATGCACTCATCGGGAACGAGATCTCGAATTCATAAATCTTTTTTGCTGACGCTCCGGGCGCGCCGTAACCGATTAGTAGGTGCGCCCAGTTACCTATCTACTGCGAGAAACAATTTCCAATGCATTATATAATTTATGACTTCATCGGGCGTTGCGGGGTCACGGGAGAGCGACTCGAACATGAGTTGGGATCGAGTATGAGAGGGTAGGGCCGTAGGGCCGTAAGGCCGAGGTTAGGCCAGCCGGTGTTCCACAGCCTGTGAACTTCGGAAATCGAAATGTCGGTTCCGAATGAAGTCGTGATTTATTTCTTCGAGTGTAGACATGTCTTGTAATGGCAATGCGGTGTATCGAATCTATGATTGCATGGGCTAACTTCGAGCGAGTTCATTGCTTCTACGTCTTTCATACAATTAAATGTTTAAATTATCACTAACATAATTCTCTTCGTTAGTCACTCGCTATGCATTTTCTCCACGTCCGTAGAATAATAACGAAATAATTATATTTAATTACGTTATATTTACGCGTTATTCTTTCACGTTAGTCGTAAAAATAAAATGATGAGCGCGTAATTGTTAGATAATTTCTTACCGCGTGGGCTTAGGAATCCCGTAACGACTCGCACCGAGTTATTTGTGAATTAATAGCACATAATAAGTTATACGTTTTATTACCAATTTAACACATCTTAATATAAAATGTCAAATAAATAATACTATCTAGTTTTAGTATAGGTAAATCTTTTATGCAAACTGTTGCTATAAATTAAGACGGTAGAGTATCCACAAGCCTTTCAGACACAAGATTCAAAAATTTCGCTAGCTACAACACCTTTAACATACCGTGTATTTTTATTAAATTTAATAGCTAACAAATAGTGCAATGCTTTAGTGTGCTGCCCGAAATTTTTATTTCACATATTTTTAATTTTCGATTCCACAGTAGTCGAAGCTATTCTAATGATTTTGGTATGAATAGATGAGAGGTATAATTATTAACGATATTTTATATAAAATATTAATGATAATTGTAAAAAAGGGGATCTATTATTTGAAATTCTTGGGATTATAAATAATCTTACAGACGGAAGTTCGAAAGGATGTTACAAGATACCATCTTTACGGCTTTATTTCAAACATCAGCCTTATCAAAAACTTCAACTGCGTCCTGCGCATAGACCATTAAGTTTGATGGCACTTTCAATTGATATAATTACTTCATCAGCGTTACTTTGTTGAGGGATCAATGAATACTTGACTCACTTGACTTCAACATACCGACACTTAGCGACAGACGGTTCTAAAATTCACTATTTCTACTTTTGTTAAACATCCATGTTTTTATTATTATTATTAATTCTTTAATGTTATTTCGTTGGAATTATTATGTGACAATTGTTTTATTCACAGTTAGAAGGTTATCTGTCAATTTGACAACCACATTTTTGTGTGACCTTTTTTTCCCAGAATTTTTCGATTTTGCTAATTTCATTTTATTATTTAGTACATAAAAATAAATCAATATGAAGAAAGTTAGATTATGAATAAAGTCTTCACAAGAAGAATGAAAAGACTTCTTGACTAGTGCGATTAATCATTATTTATTTATTTATATTTTAATGTCCTACCCTTTAGGTAACAAAAGGTGAAGTAATGCGATATTATAAGCATTATCTACCAGTCACTCTGGGGTATAGAGGAATATTTTATATATTTCAGCAAATTAATAATATATTATTAATTTGCTGAAAATGTACCGAATCTCTTCACGTTATTTTTAATAGTTTCACATTTAAGCGCAGCTTTAACTTTACAATGATAAATTATGTTTTATTTTGAGTCGGCATTGTGAACGGACACCAAGAGCGTCATAATGTCTCCCGCCAAAAATAAATATTCAAACCGTTCCTCGCGCCGACGTAATGGCACTATAGATAAAGCGGTCAATTAGTAAACGTCTAAATAATGACTTTTCTTATTAGTGAATCGTGGAATCCTGTGAAATGTTACACTTAACTCTAATTGGTACATATAACGTCGCGCGGCATAGCAATGTTGTGATAAATTAGATAATTTTTCTTTGGACGCTCACATCCGGTCTGTTTTTATATGGTGCAACACCGTCGTGTATATTTTAATCAGGATTGATGTAAAGCGTCCCCGCTCCATTTCGACGACAAGGTTATCTTAGTATCTCATAGAACGTGTTATACACAGTTATTTTCGGTTCCATATTTTAAAAGCAGATTCGATAATATTAACACTAGTACAATTTAGTACAATTTAATTACTTTAATCAACAGACGAACAAAAACGTTGTATATTACTGCATCACGAACAGCTTTATTTTATTTTATACTAATATATCAGTATATTAAACTAGGATATTAAATATAAATTGATTTAAAACATTCTATTAAAACCTAAAGTCCTTCATATACACTTTGTAACAGCTAAGTGCCAATTTTTTAGTCATTATACGATTGGAAAAATACTTAAAATCGTTTTAGTTTCGTACTATTACAGACACAAATATAATATAATTATAACATCCCTTTATGCGTCGGGCATTTACTGAAGAAACATATAAACGTTTACGAACTAAGATTTAACTCGATGTTTATAACTGAAATAAAGAAAAACTCTTTCATTGCCACCGTAGCACCAGTCTTCACTATAATCGGAACTAGTCCCACAAACGCAAAGTTATAAAGCAGTCATTGTGGTGGCTGAAAGAATAAAAAAGAGAACGTTCTCCTTGTGAGCACCACCGGTGGCGGTCCACGTATATGGGCTAAACGTGCAATTAGCGGACTCCAACACCTTTAGTGCCCGCGCACCTAAATGCCATTCGATTTTATCACGTAATTAGAGACTATAAAATCAGTAGTCGAGGCGATGCGTTTGCATTTTCGGAACGGCCCGCATTCCATCTAGCAACATCTAGTACGTGAATCAGCTACCGACGCGTGTTTAAGGGGCCGGTGCGACCCGACTCGAGTTCAATCGTATGGGATTTTTAAAGATTTAGAAAAATACAAAAATGTGTCTTATTCACATAAAAATAAAAGTATTTTTTTATTCGCACCGTACTTAATTGACGTGTATGAAAGATTGTACATATTTCTTTTTCTAACATTTCAAAAACAGCAGATTAATGTTGCTTTGGATTACACCTGAATTAAAAATGATAATGAAATTGCGTTTGTTTTTTTTTAATTATCATTTCTTTCAAATATATGTGAAAAAGATTTATAAGATACGTTCACGCATGAGAGGTTAATTGTTAATTTAAGTTTTATATACGATATTAAACAACAAATTTAATGAGAAAGATTTAAACAAATCACGTACGGAACCGTGGTTAGACGCTAGCTTATATATAGAAAAAAAAGTATTAATTTAGCTGTTAACAAGGATACAATTCACACAATGCGAGTAAATAACTAATGTACGGGGCATTTTTTACATATAGTACTCTGTTCCCAAGATAGAGAGCCAAGCAGCACCTGTAGTGCTAGTTATCAGAAACTGATATACATACATGGATATTTTTTATATTTGCAGACAATACTAATGTTCATCGCGTGAATGTTTGTCCAGAGTAATAGTCCAGTGAGAAATCAAATTCGGGACCTACGGTTTAACAGGTTTTCTACCATTACGCCAACGTGTCGGTCATCATGGTTCATGCCAGTAGCTTAACCGACGAGCCCTTAAGAGAGCACAAAGATGATGCCGCGATACTTTTTGCACTATTAACTGCCGCAGTCGTGAACTGTTTTTCATCGTGACGTAAAATAATAAGGCGTTTCACCTTTACGAATTACTGCCGCGTTGACACGGCGGCCATAAATAACTGACAGGCCCCATGCCGCTGAGATCTTTCACGATTTCCAAAGTTATTTATAACCGACGTGATCAATTGATCTCTTACAGTTAATTGTATTGCTGTTAAGTATTTTATAGAATATTTAACTGTCTTCGTGACGCAGCCGTATACCGATTTATTACACACGGAGGTTTGGGAATCAATTCTCGGGACACGTGAGTTGTGGAGTTTCTTTAACATGACTGGCTAGCACCTTCAATTTCAATATCACCATAACAGCATTGCTATATTTCGGCTATCATTCATGTGAGAGACAGAAGTTCTCTGGCTCCATCACGCTTTATCATCTGGGACTTCCTTGTCACCAAACTTCAACTAAAATATAGATCAAGTGTCAACCTGAAACCTTCAAAAAAACTATAATTACTAAATACATTATATGGAATACTACATTATTATTGAACAAGCCGGCACAACAGGCGGGACCTTCACGTAGTGAGTATGTTACCCTTCCGCCAATAACAACGTGGCACTATTCAATATTACGTACAAAGTCTCTGGCATTAATCACGAGCAGTTTTTGGTTGAGAATTATTTTTTTCCTCTCACAAAGTACATGGTCACATCAAGTCCCAAATCTCGCTTACGATTCTTAAAGATCTATACCTTATCCAATATTCCATACTTTTCCTTGTAATATACATTTTGTATGTCAATGGCTTTTTTATCTACAATAGGTTTTTTTATCTACTCGCATAATATTCTTGGTCAGGAATGTTTTTTACAGGGTTATTTTTTTTTACGTTTATTTCATTTCATTATATTCTACATTACTATTCTCTCTGTTACTTTCTTAATTATCTACAATCGGATAACACTTAACATCAGATTCGAATGAAGTGACAGCGACGCCGTCTAATACGGCTCACGTACGTATATCTGCCGAAATACACTAATGCCGTGTTCCCATATTTGTACGTTTAAAAAAAATAAAATTAATCACAAGTGGAAACCATAGAATTAACAAATCATCCGATTATCTGTCGCTCCCTGTTCACAGACAATAAATTATAATCAAATCATTCCGGTTCAGACATCACCTGTTCATTGAAAGTAAACTGATTAGCTCTTAATTTCAGTGTAATGGGCATTTATTCCTTCAACGTTAAGTGTGTGAAATGAGCAACAATCATGGCCAGTCCGTTGGATATTACCGCGCTGTTTTAACTGCTTAATTGAACGAATTATAAAACTTAATGGCGCAATTATTAAATGTATGATTGGTCAACTGTGAAACTTTTTTCTAAAAAGAATGTCCGATGCAGTTATGATTTATCTATAGATAAAAATATAAATATATGAATATTCATCTTACAACTATCATTCAATTCTTTAGACTCTTTTTCTGAATTCTGACACGAATACGTTCATCCACGCATGTACGATAGTGAAGTGCAAGAGTATGGATGTTATATCGATTTCATAAACAGAAATAATTGAAACATGTATACCGAGGGCATCACTAGTGCCACTGTCGACGGCGCGGATCGGTAATTGCGCTGTAGACGAGTACATCCGGTAATGAGATCGAGCGCGGTGACTGTAGCCGTGTGACGCACCGGATTTGGGACGAAACGGCTGCCACAGTGACTCACAGAAGGGTTAACGAATATAGATGATCATTTGGACAACATTATTCCGATGTTTCATTTCATACTCTAGCAAAGCTATTTCTTGACGTCCGACGCGAATGAGTGATCTCGTAATTTTAATGCAACAAATTATCTTTATTAAGTTGTATATAAAATCACCTTTATTCCTTTGTTATTAATGACAGTTTGTAACGTGACGAGTAACCGATTTTGCCTTTTTTATGATCGTAATCAACAACTATGCAAACAGCAATTATTTAAAAAAAACAATGCGTTTCCAAACGTTTCTCTAAATGTTTTAAACAAGTTTTTAAAAAAAAGTAATGTTTTTATTTTAGGTTAAATGCTTTTCATAAAACTTCAATTTATTAATGAGAAAATTGATAACATCGGTTAATAATAATTTGTAGAAACAAATATACTTTTGAACGAACGTGATGAGCGAGTCTGTAGCATAGATTTCGATCCGGTTCTTTGTTAATATTTGAAGGGTTCCTCGATTGCATGAACTGTATCTTCTGTCGGATGTATTTTAAAGATAAAATTAAATATTATAAATAATGAATGTTATGAATCAAACAATTCTGATTTATTTTTACGAATGCTACTTTTGTTACATGTATATAAAAATGCTACCGCATGACTTAATATTTGATCTTGAGTCAATTTTAAATATCAAAAATATTTTCTTACTTCACTCCTTACTCGCACACTGAAACTGAACAAGCGGATTTAATTTCATTAAAAACATTCTCAAGTTTATTCTCTGTTGTAAATTTCATGCGTTAACATCTCGAATACAGTTGGTTAACATTTTTAGCAATTTCAATGTTGTTAATATATACAAAACGAATGAATGTTTTAAGTCAATTAATTTCCGAGACCCAAAATGATTTTATGTCGGAGTACAACCTTCATAAAGATATCGACTGCGCATCTAACAAGGTACCGGGTCCGCGTACCGATAAGTTTATGTTACGCGGGTGCAAATTAATAATTTGCGCCTCGTACCGGTTAATGATACTGATTAGCTTACCGTTCGCCAATAATTGGCATAAATTATAGAAGTGCGCAATACGTGATGACGTCTACCGATTAATTTGTGTATCTCCGTCTCTTCCGTTCTTGCTGATGTTTAACGTACATCAATCAAAAATAATTAAAAAAAAAGTACAATAAATTTATGTTATAAATTTAAAAAAAATTTCGAAAAGTATTCAGAAATTAGAAACAAAACATATATGTATGCATCTATATCACAACTTGTAATAAATTTAAAAGTTGCAATATTCATATTTTAAAGAAGAATTGAATAGTTTCCAAATAAATATTACCTATTCAAAATCAATCGATTTAAATTTTTACGAATTTAACTTTAAGATATTATCGGAAAAAAATCATCCAAATTAAAAGGTAAGAAATCAGTTTTATCGTTTTACCCAACCGTGTAGGAGTTTGAGTGAGACAAATATCGAAGTACATTCTTCGGAATAAATTATAAAAAAAAAACAAAACACAAAATTCGAACACTTAATAAAATAATATGCGTGGCCTCACATAAAAAAATACATTTCAAATTAAGAACCTCCTTCTGATCGAGTTAATAAAAAGTAATATCCAATGAAGAAACTAACGGCATATGAAAACATTAATTACACGTAATGTATTATTAAAAACTCGCCGTTAATTTAATAAACATAAGGTATTAGACGTTGAGCGGTCTGTGGGTGTGTTAATCTATACACGTTTGATATTTTGACATGATATATAGCCGGTAAAATAAGGTGGTTTCAAAGCAAGAAACGTACATAGGCGAGACATTCATGCGAGCGCTAGCCTAGACTACGATGTTGTGTTTCCTATTGTACCCCGCTTCAGTAAACACTTGACGCTTGACATCTTGTCATGTTGGGCGCACAGAGGACCGCATTCGTCTGAAGTTGCACCCACGGTCGTAAGAGCTGAATTAATTTTAATATCAACTACTCTGTACACTAGTAAATTAATTAACTAGCCGTCACCAGACCGCTCCGATAAGCGAAGTAATTTTTTTTATTTAATATTATCTGTCAACATCCATGGCTGTAAATAAAGAAATAACTTAAAAGAAAGTGCCTGCCCGTGTTAGGTTTTAATGGGTGGGGAAAATGTTCATAAACGTATAAATAGTAATTAAATGATGAAGGATCTATGGCATTAAAAAAATAACCTCAAACCAACTAAAAATAATTACGTATCGAATGGTGATAGCTCTGAATCCATCCGATCAGTACTTTAGACGTGATCGATAAAAAATAATTTGATTACTTTATCCTAATGATGTAACTAAGATCATGAGGAATCAATTACGAAAAACTTTTTTCAGCGCCATCTGTGTTATCTTCATAGTACCGCTAAGCTTCTTTTTGTAGGTTTTATGTGTTACAGTTCATCTTTAATAAATGTAATAGAAATGGTAAATTCATAAGCTATATGTTATTAATAGTGACCATAATTTTATTTATTTCTCTTATATCAAGTTATTTTGTTATTTAACTACTTCAGTATCGGAATGAATTCATAGCCGATCATACCTTTACGCTTTATATTTATATTACCAATGTAAATCGTAAAGGAAATGATCCGCGTATCTGTAAATCAAGTAATGATTTTGATTGCCTGTACTAAACAGAGAGAAGTTATTTTGAAATAATTTTCTTCAATATAACCTCAGACGTAGTATGTACTGCTAATGTAAGCAAAATCAAAATATTTAATATCGTTCATGCTTGTAATTATTGTGATAATTTTTTTAAAAGATCTTCACGGGTTAGATAGAAAATTCAGCTGTTGAATTTTCGAATTTTGTGCGAAATTTCTGTTTGTGCTGCATTGCAGCATTACGCGGCGCTCTCCTGTCCTATATATTACAACGATGTTTATTTCCAGATGTTCCCTCTCATCCACACGGCCCGTTTACGAGCGATCCCACACGGCCGTAAACGCCAACGCTAGACCGACACTTGTCACCGGGCTAGTGATGCGACGCGTTTGCTTGGTTGTGATATTTTAAACGATTTATCGATATACCAATCGATATTTTTCGACAGAACAATTCCAATACCTATCCATCATTATAAATATCCAGTAAGTCGAAAACTATCGTTGAATATAACCTATTCATTTTCTTCGAATGCATCACATTAAAAAAGTTTGGTTTCCTTTAGTTAAATCAGTGTTACAAATTTCGCCTTCATTTTCGCGTCGAATAATGTTTGTTTGGGAAAATTGAGTGTGCAATATGATTTAGAGTCCAAATCACCGAAACAACGAAAGTGAAAGTGCAAGAGTAAGAATGTTTGTGAACCTGGTGTTGTGCATCTCCTATCTAATCCTAATAGCAATATGAGCACGGAACCTTTTCCGTTAGCGATCTGTTACGTTTTGTGAATTTATCAGTGATTTAGCGTTGTTTTTGATGCTTTTATTTACATATAATAAGTATACAAGATAGTGCTGT
>DWQX01006759.1:0-10941 GCA_018245475.1 Pharmacophagus antenor | reverse complement strand
ACAGCACTCATTATATTTATTACAATAACATAAAATTGATAGAAAAATAATAATCAATTAAAAATGAAACTGTTTTTATCGGTTATGTTTTGTTATGTTATGTTATGTTTTTTATTACCCTTGATTTTATGTAATGTTAAATGATAATAAGGCCGTAGATGGTTAAACGTTTGCACCCAAAATAACTCATAATATTCTGTAATACATAAAATTATACAATTCCGAACCGAGTGACAGTGACCGATTGGGCTTAAATTATCTTTACTGCCCATTGTGATATTGTGAGAATTACATTAGGCTCCCTTTAGGATGTATAGATTAAAAAAAAATGTTTTTTTTGTTCATGTGAAAAAAGAACCACGATTTCTTTTAACGTTCACGATTGGAGAACCCTCACGCGTATCTTTTTGCAGTTTTGATTTATGATAGAACTTAAGCAATACATCATTTTTTCCCCTACCAGATCTCTTCTTTGAATTTGTAAGCTTTATTTGCTTATTAAGTATGCTTTTATTAATATAAATTAAGCATTTTTGTAATTCCGTTATTACAACATATTACATATAAAATAATAATGATACATACATATTAATAATAAAATAATGATGAAATCATTCATTAAATTATTTTACCGTTTTATTCACACATTTATTCATTTATCACAAATCATAATTATTTTTCAGTCATCACTGAAATATATAGTCATTCACAAATATTGTTATTGGAGTCCAGATATGTGAAATAATTTATTCAAACATAATTACAACTTTTCCACGAAATGTTGTTATTTCGAAAATTCGTTTTCATTAAGTTTAAATTAAGTAATAGTGATGCGTTCAAATGTAAAAACCTTTTTTAGTTAAAATAGAAACGTTTTTTGGCATGATTAAAGTATTATGCAGAAATTTAATTTAAAATATAATTTATTTAAACATATTAATTTGATGATTTATATGACTTTCATGCATTGGTCAACAACACGCTGGCACAACTGCGTGTTAGGATGTTTACACAACATCACATTGCACTGAGTGGCTTCGAAAACTTTGTTTTTCTTTACTAATTTGTGGTCTTTACAACCTATGTCGCCTCAGTTGTAAGTATTACAACAAACCAACAGCTAAAACTAGAACTTGTCTCCGGCGGGGCTTAGCTACCGTAGCCTGGCCTGGATGTGCATGGGTATTGCAGTTTGTCATCCTCCCTACCCTCCACGACTAACCGGTTTCGCACTGTAGATACGGCGGCGGAACCTAAACCAATATCCATCGCTGGGTGCTCGGTGGTCTTGTGCTGTAGGGTGCTCGTCCTCTTTACTCCCATAGCCTCTGGATGACGAATTCGGAGGGTTCGTTGTCCGTTTGAGAGTACGAGGCCAGAGGAGAAGGCGCGCTGTATGCTCCTACGCGTCTTACCAGGAAGAGGATAGGGGAAATTTATATCCCTTAAGAGGGGGCCGCACAGAGCTGATGATGCTTGCGAGGTCGCGGAGGTGTGCGCAAGGATTCCCGTGATCTCGCCGTAAAGCGGCGATGATGAAAAATCGTGGGGGTTTTAGTCGGTGCAAGTCCGACATAAGGTGTCTACCGCCGCGAGGGCAGGTTTGCTAATACCCTTCCCTCACGCAAAACAAAAAAACCTACCGCCTTTAATGTTAGTTTTCCGCTATAACAGATTTGTTTTGTCCTCACAGTAATAGATATTGAAGTCTGAGTATTTTGGGAAAGCGTGCATCACCGTCTACTTCATTGTCACATAACATCGTGTGAAACGATAGTCAAATGTTGGCCAATTGCCGACGAAAAAGTAAATAGGTACGCTATTAATTCATTTATGATGAAATAATATGGCATATATGTGTCTAATTGGCAAGCGAAAAACGATTAGATAGCTAAATAAATTATTACACAATTTTCTCTAACACGCCTCCAGAATTTTAACTGCAAAGCGACGCTAGATATTTTCTCTGCTGATATTCTTCATGTTTTCCTGCACAAATCTTATGTATTTATTAAATCTACTTCTAATTTTAAACTGTTGGTCTATAAAATTCAAGTGTACAGATATGAATGCACGGCATTAGCCGTCGCCTTTTGTAAATATTTTGATCCATAACAGGTGTAAAGGAAAAAAGGGTTATTTTTTGGTTCATGTTCTTTGGTAAATAAATAATGATGCGATTATTTTTAATATTTTTATTATGTTCGTATCATTATCATTTTCAACGAACTTAACTTTTGATCACATTTACACAAGAGTTTTGTTATGTGTTTTTATAGTCGAAGATGGTGAAGTGTGCTCGTCCAGAATACTCCAGCTTTCAAATACAGGCGGCCCTCGACTTTCGCAAATTCTATTTTCGCACAATTCGCCATTTCGCATATCTTTAAAAATTCTTTTTCATTTAAGATTGATTGAGAAATGCTTAGTATGTCCTAGAAATATTTATCGAGAAAAAAGCAAAAAAGTTTGGTACCCAACCTACTCTTCATATGCTTATTAAGTAAACATCTGAAGGAAAGCACTTAACGCGACTGTTTACTTTATTACGTATACATGTTGTTGAATAAGTAATTTCTTCACAGTTCTTGGCGCATATTTTTTTACATCTCTCTGCTTTCGAACATTCTACATTCGTACTCACTCAGGAACTAATTATGTTCTAAAGCCGAGGACCCACTGCATATGATATGAAAATATGGTGATGGTAGCTATCTAGCACCATCGAAATTCCTGTGGTCCCGTATTCTCGAAGGAATCTCCGTATTGTTACTACCAACAATATTTTTCCTATTCATTCACATAGCGTGATATACCAATTGGTTATAAATTATATACGGTCATAAATAAGTCGACTAGAGGATATCTTCGTTGTACGCTGTTTTCGAACATTCTACAAACTAGTCGACACTTCCGTGTTTCTCAAATCGGGCACGTTGAGAGTGAAATGTCTGTTGCAAGTGCATTTATTGTGACCGCCGATTTGATCTCTGGCGATGCAAATGTTAGGCGATCGGAATTTTTCGTCTTTGTCTCTCTCGTCGTCTTTATACCTGGGTATCGTGTGAATGGTATATATAGGGCCTATTTCTTTATTGTTAACGTTATCCATACCACCGTTCTTGGTTAAGAACCGCGGCGATCTGTGATATAAATCGGTGGTCGTCCAATTCTCATCGTAGGCTTTCGCCTTGTTGGTCTTCAAATGGGAATAGTTGTTGGGATCGGATGAGGTCTCGACTTCGGTGCTAATTTCATTCGCGTACCGTTGCGACATCCACAGGTAGCGGGCCATGGGTTCCTCTGGTCCCCACAGGCGAGAAGGTCGGAAAGCAGATGCTATTTTCTGAAATAATTAAAATTTTTTAATAAAGAACGAAAAAAAAATTTACTTTAGCAAAAGGAATATATCCTTTCTGGTGGCTTCGCCAGTTTGCTAATTTTCACACATAGGGTAAATTCCCGCTGCTGACTTCAAATTATTGTAGCACTTGTGGCATTGTCTCGTTCCGGTAAGATATTTCACACAAATAATATTCATACTAATAAGTACTTTCATTGTAGTATTTCTCAAACGATTAGTCGAGAATAGAAGAGTCCTGTCATTGCTTCTGCCAGTTAATATTTGCAAAATAATTTCCTCCATTTTTAGATATTTTATGTCTCCCTTCATATGGCAAATACCAGGATTTACCATACAAATCGATATGATCACATGTGTTAGCGTTGTCAAATAATAAATCGTATTTTAAATTCATATCACAAGCTTTGTTAATTATAATTTGGCATAATTTCGAATATGGCAATATTGAAAGGGCTTAATTTTTAATTTAAATAAGGATCGGAGGTATTAAAGTACTTAGTATGTAATATGTAACTATTTGATTAAAAATATCTATATATGTACCTCGGTCTCCGATATCCTTAGCTTAGCTAACTACCTTGAGATTATATTACTATGAGTGAAAAATGTTCCCGATATTTAAAAAAAAACAATTGAAATACTTACAGATATCAAGTTAAATTGTTCTTCTTTTGCAACAGCTATGCCTGCGAATATGACGGTTATGACAATCATTGCAATAAACACTCCCACCAAGGGCCATAACGTTTCACCTTGACCCCAAGTGGCACGCAGTAGAGCCCTCAGCCACCAACCGGTGACACCCAGGAGCACGAACGGTATCAGCCACCAGGCTATTATCCAATAACTAGGTAATCGGCTTCCAGTAACGAATTGTACATCGATAGTAAGGTAGAACCAACCTGAAAAGAATTAACACATTTAGTGCTTTATAAATTGTGTAAATTAATAAGTAGACTAGACTAGAATTAACTATTAATTACGTAACTATGAAATATGAGAAGATATGAGTACGCTGAAGTTTGGGTTTTAGAAAAAAATGCACGGTTCTGAATGGGTCGCAACTTTGCTGCGACATCGCTAATCTCGATTGACTAGTATTGAATGTGTCAAACTAAAAAAATAGTTTTTGAATTTTAAGTGTTTACAATCTGTACTTAGATATAATTTATTTTTTTCCAATTCTATGAACCATTCTTTAATAAATGTGCCCGCAGTTTCGTGTTGTAATAATTGCAGTGTCATTTTGTGCAGGCGTGAAATAATTTTTTTACAACTAACTCACCCGCCACTCACCGCTTGCCTTGTAATGTTCTGGGTTTGATTCCACAGGCGTAATGTAGGTAATTGGAGGTAGATGTTAAAAGGGTTTTTTGAACTCGGTTGTCTAACTACCACCTAATTTAATCTTCCACCATAATAACATTGCCGTGTTCAGGTAGTCATACACGCTAGAACTAGAAGTGTTTTGGCCAAATCCCTTCACTACTTACGGCTTTTTATCACTTAACAACGGGTGAAATTGAAATAAAATATTGGACTATAACCGATAGAAAAAACCCTATGAAAATTAAATAGAATTACTAATTTACCGTATATATAAACGAATCCGACCACTTCGAAGGCGGCAGTGAATACGGCTAGGACTGGTACAACTAGCTCGTCCAACATCGTGACCACATTCATACCGGTGGCAAGGATGGCCACCGTCAGCGCGGTACCGATGGCTGATGAAGCTGACGCGTAAAGCCTCCACTGGTCGCCTGTCAGCCGCTGCAGCTTGTCGTATACGGGGAACAGTAACGTCATCTAAAAATTTTAAAAAAATATTTTTTAATTATGCAGCCCAGTATTTGTTCATAGTAAGTTGAGATGTAGTGATTGAAAATGATTGTAAAATGTAATAGTTCATAGGAAGTCTATTTACTCTTCTTTTTTAATCCGTTTATCATTATTCAATCTTAATTACATAATAAAAATAAAAATTAGCAAACAAACATTTGTACAATTGACTTCAATAAAAAAAATACTGTTACTTATAATAATATACTATATGTAAGCTGTTAATAGTATCAAAACTGTTGAAAAATGTGCCTTTTTCATAGCTGGCAGTATTGTACCAACTACGGATACCAGTCAAAAACAATTAACCACTAAGAAAAAAGTAGTTAAAGGCCGCTATCTAAAATGAAACACTGTTGTTGATGAAATGATTATGATTATCGTAATATTAACAATTATAATGGTGTAAATGATGCACGTGAGTTAATTTATAGAATAGTTTATTGAAAACCTATAATTTTTTTTTAAATACAACAAAAAAATTATCTTAATGTTTACATATTAACATTCTTTATATTTTAACAGAATATGTTGTTAAAAATACGTGATCACTTTATAAGTAGACTTACAACCATTAAAATTGGTAACAACTGATTCCAAACAGTAAATACAATATAACATCCTAGACCTATTATTATGATATTTTTAAACATAGATGTTCGAGAATAAATACTGGATCATCAGCTCCATTGAATAGAATCTTTAAAAAATATAACTCATTGACCAAATTGATTGATATAGATGTATTAAATGACTCATTACAGATATTTAAAAACAAAATTAAGATTTTTTTTCATTCTAAAAATAAGATCACCTCTAGAGAATGATTACTCCTTTTATTGTCATTTTAAATTATCATTTTTCTTTCGATTTTTTCATCAACCTGTGAATATTTCAACCATGCTGAGTCAGCCTTTAAGTATGCTATGTATTAAAAAAAATTCTACATAATTATTTTGTAATAATGTTTTCTCTTTGTAAATTTAATTTTGTCTTCCTAATAAATAAATAATAAATATAATATTTATAGTGTTCAAAATTAGAACCGAAACCTTATCATCAAGAATATGAATTAACCATAAATAGCTTTATATTATCGCGTGTCAATTTATATAATTAAAACCACAAAAAAAAAAACAAAAAAGAAAAATAAAAACAAAAAGTAATACTACAATGAAACGGTCGAACGGATAACCGATGAAATTGTTTTATTGTGCTGTGTTGAAATTTTAAATCGAGCGTCACTATTAACGTAACTATTTCGAACTTTGCCGCGTTGCCGCATTCACTGCATTTGTTATTTTTGTTTTAGACGAAAATTTTGTTTCATGCGTTGTAAAGCGACAGCATGACCGCAGATAGTGAGCGTTCTCGCCCACAATACTTTGACTCTCAACATGCAAGTCTGCCAGAACACAGTAAGACTGTTATGGTGCTAGGTTGCCACCGAGTTTGGTTGCTAGCCACGTTGATTCGAAAATATCCTATCACCTACCTACACATCACTACTTATGTGGACTTGAAATCGAACACGGGACTTTCGTGTTATAGGGCAAGCGGTAGACCATTGTACCACGACGGTCATAACGTGCATAAACGGTACAATATTAAGGGAGTCACGACTGAGCTCTTCGATCTTGCAAATCTAGTCGGATCCGTCATTTTGACGGTCCATCGTTCAATAAAAAGTTTTGTATACTCAAATGCTTATGCCTTTTTTATTTCCCTTTAGCGTCTCCGACAACGTTGTTTAATACTTTTTTTTTTTATAACATGAAAGTATAAGCATACGAAAATGAAACAAATTACCACAGACCTGGAAATAAAACTTTGAAAAAATGTCCGTAAATCTTATGTTAATTATATAGTGCTCTCCAAACAAAAACAGAGTAAATTTTCACTACTATTAAGCAACAGAAACATATGGTGATATTTAAACTGTTGACATATGATCAGCAAAAAAAAATATAAAGCACTCATATTTTCACATTTTTCCAAATACTTTTTTTTTACGCGTGGAAACGTTATCAATGGAACAGTCAACCTGTTTACGGTGGAGTTTTGTTTTAAAAATATCACGAAATTAAAATCGCGTTTTGACAGGTTTACGCGTCGAATGCGAAGTAAAGAATCATATTGTCAATTTTACGAAACGCCTGGAACATTTACGTATACATCATGTTTTTATTTTAAATTTAATAAAAGAAATGTAACAATAGATTTTTAGATTTTTTATCGACGTGTATACACGTCGAACGCAATCTACTGGTCACGTGGATAATTTAGACGTTTGTTGAGGTATCGAGTAATTGCATTGTATCGTTAGGAATGTTTGTTATCGTTGATGTTTATGTACCATAAATTAACTAAAGAACAACTTTGAGCTTCTCTAAATATTAACCAATTATGAAAGCTATTTCTACGACATTGAAAGTATTCACTACAAATATATTGTTTGTCTCCGCGGGGCAGTGGTTTACCACTTGCCTTGTCATGGATCCCGGGTTCGATTCACTCGCCACAGCTGTTACGAAATTTGAATGGTGGTACAGTTTCTCGAACCTGCCTGGCTACCTACCACCTTAAATGAAATAACTAAAAAATGAAATAACAGCATTGCTATGTTCCATCATAAATGTGACAGCCAGAAGTATTCTGGTTGAACGGCTTAACCATTTACGGCTTCATTGTCACTTAACGTTAAGTGAAATCGAGTGCAAGTGTTAGCCTATAGTAAATTAAAATAAAAAAGATTCAACGAACAGGCAAAACTTACCATACTTATAATACCGGACAATAACACAAGAGCAAATGCAATGATTGGCCATTCCTTCCCCCGACGCTCAGACACCGACGATTGGTAGATAAGAATCAGTATTGTGACAAACCCCAGGTCTTTCTTGTTGTTCCCGCTGATTGACTCCCAGAAGAATATCCAGAACCAACCCGACAAAACGTTCGTGATAATTACGAAAGTCGAAACCCTGGAACGAAATAATAGAATTATGTTTATCTTAACATGTTTGTCAGTTCGCCTGATATCTGATTAACATCTTTTAAATATCCCATTAGTTGTATAGTAATATAGTTAAATGAAAGGAGAGATTTGATATTAAGATTAAAGATTTATTTCACTTCGGAGTAAAAAAAGTAGTTTAAAAATTTAATTCGTGTACCTGTATGTCTATCCGTAGTAATGATAATTTAATTTAAACCTGTTCTATTTTTACACCGGTCAAGTGTTTTTTACCCATTATTTAAAAATAAAGTCTATCTCTTTTAAGAGTTATGAATAAGGTTGTCTGGAAGAGACTGCTTTCAGCAGCAAGACCGCCTTTTGCACTGCTAATGTACTCTTTTACTCCGCTGTATTTGGAACACTTACTTTCTTTAATTTTGTTTAATGTGTATTTTTTTTTATTTTCGTTATGCAATAAAGACTATTCTATTCTATTCTATTCTAATATAAAATATAGTATATTTGGTGTTACAAGTATTAACAATTTAGATTTACTATTCTGCGATAAAAAGTCTCAACACATATGATTTACTGACAATAAGTAAAGCTCATACTTGTATTAGAATTTTTATAATTTCAATTATTACAAGTAAAATATATATAAAATATTTCGTGTTCAACTATGTTCTAGTTTTGGTCGTTACTTTTACATAATTTATATTGGTTTTATTTAAATTTTTAAATAATAATTACTTATTGAATACATAATAAAGCATAATTTACAATTAATCTATGTTAACTATTTACGAAACTATAAACTAATAAAAAACAAAAAAATGAAAAGCCCTGGGTAATCCTCAACTGATCATTATAATGGATAATAATAATAAAATAAATCACTTTTAAAATGCCTACCATCGAACGTCGGAAAAAGAATACACCGTCCCGCCGGCACTTATCAGATAGCCGCTAACAATCTGTGTCGATAACAGCGCTTGAATTAACGCACTGTACCAGATATACGGCTCCCATACGGGTATCCAATCGTCGCAGTACTCCAGTATCGAATAGAATTTCGCGTTGTCCGACAAAAAGGAGATTAGTGTGAAAGCGATGATCAAAATCAACGGACATATTGTAAGAAATGATATCGTTAATGATTTTCGTTGTCTATATAACCTGAAATGTAATATAACATTTATGCATTAACAATCAACATAATGTAGTGTAACTTTGTATAGTTCACAAAAGGCGTGTACTTAACGTAGTATCTATTATTAGAAGACGTTATTTAACAAATTATATTTCATGGAATGCGAGAAGAACTCGTATGAATAGAGTTACGTAAACGGAGCGAGAAATATAAGTACGTAGTTTCTGTATGATGTATAAAATTATGAAACTAAATATATGTACAAGTAAAATAAAATATTAATTCCTAATGTTAATTATTTACAATAATGTAACAACAAAGCATCTAATTACTAATGTGGTAATTAATTAAAAGGAGGGAGTAATTAGCTCCAATAATTTCATAGTGACAAAGTACAGGCCAATTAATACTTACATAATGGGTACAAAGAACCATAAAACGAATATTAAAATGGCCATTATGCCGAGATACTGTGGGTGCTCCGCGAATGGCGCCAAAAACGTTGAACTGAAATCGTTAACATTATGAAACACAAGCTGATTGTTAAATATTATACTTAAATACTAACGTAATAATGATTATTATAAACGACTTTCATTTCTAGTGTCATAAACAACAATTTGAATATACTTTCATATATAAAACACTGGAAGGGTTTGGATGTTGATTTCATTAATACGTCTTTTAAATTATACCATTCCAGAGAGCTGGCTTTTAGTCTATATTTTTAAAAATTCATCAGAGGACTAGTGGATCTCTAGTGGTCAAAAATTAAAACGTCAAAATATGATTCCACAGACTATAGATTTACTTATGGGAGTTGTCTATTACTAGATATCGCCTAGATAAAAACAGCCGTGCCAGACGAAGAATTCCGATGGCGGGAATGAGTGCAGTTGGATGTTATGTAAAAATCCTAACTAGTGTCTATTTGTCATAAGCAGAAATTGGCAAACACTTGACTTTAATTATGATGAAGAATGCTTGTCCAGAATACTCTATCATACGATTGTCATTGAGGATGTTAACCAGGCGGTTTAACATAAAAGTCTTCATGCACATATAAAGGCTTATTTATGACGCACAATTACTCTGTGGAATCAGTTGACGCCAAAGGTATTTTTGCGCCGATTTCACTTGGGGACCTTCACGAAAATAGCCTTCACCTATCGAAAGGTCGGCAACTCAGCTGTGACTCCCCGAATGTGAATGAATCTCTTACCATCACGTGAATCGGTCGTTTGTTGTGCCTACTTTGACTATAAAAGAAATGTATACTGTATGTGTTACTGTACTCGTAAACACCTGCATACAATCTTTTATACTTTCAATAACATTAAAGGCCTAAGTATTCAGACATAGTGCGATCGTTTCACCTTGTTTTTAATAAATGTGTAGAGCGAAACATGAGTCCATCGTAAAAATATTGCTCCAGTTTGACCAATGCTCGAATGAAATCAGCCTTAATTGGCAAATCGGACTTATCCGCTTATATTTTTAGAACCGTCCCGGGATTACTTTGCATTATTTTCGACGGATACATTTATATACAAATGAAATATACTTATATATATAAAACGTAACAATTCATTTCTATTATTACATTTATATATATATATATAT